>JAFEMH010007630.1:0-81626 GCA_022495995.1 Adenophora triphylla var. japonica
ATGATTAATGCTTTGATTAAGTGGTGTGAGAAAGTCAATCGATAACTCCTCATCCACCTTACCATTACCCCACACTGAGGCCTCCGTCAAGCCGTACGCTTTCCAAAACATGTCCCCGCCATCGCCTTGACCGAGTCGGCAGCCGGCGGCAACATCGAAGGACAACGACGGGTCACTCGGCATCGAAGATTGACCCCGTGCCGACAATAACCTATGGGCTTGCCTTCGCCCTCCTGCTCATCAAGAAAATTCAAGCGAGGCTTGCCCCTTCAAGCCCTCGCTATGCTTCCAAAAAAAAAAAAAAAAAAGCTCAAGTAGAAGCTACAAAAAAAAAAAAAAAGGCTCGAAGCGAAGCTACAAAAAAAAAGAGCTCAAGCGAAGCTTCACAAAATAAATGAGGTGGGGACCACCCAGAGCCTTGATCAAGATGCAATGGATTCAGAAAAGATCATCAAATACGACTTGTCAAGGAATCACCTCAAGGCCGGGTGCCTCGTCATTCGGCTTTTCGGGCCTTTTCGTCAAAGGTCACACAAATATTCATGCCCTGGCCCCCAGACGAGCACGGTTCAATGAACTACGTCGACCGAGTTCCTTGACTTAAGGGAACGTAGGCAACCGAGAAAATGGTCCGGTCATAAACACATACAAATCCACAAACACGGTCTCATCTGTGTCTACCTCTGCCCCACAGACCTTCTTTCACACCGGAACCCGACTCGATCCTTGATGTTACCGGTTTGACTTTCTCCTCGTGATTAATCAAAGCATATCGAGTTTTAATTGTTGAATAACTTGGGAACATCAAAAAAAAGGATTTTAAGCAAACATGTGATCATTGTGAACAAATCAAGTTTTCGGATGTCTCGATAAGTCTTCTTTTTCTCTGAGAAAATAGGAAAATGAGAGCTAAACAACGATTTTACGTCGGCGAGGCTTCCATTACACTTTTACAAGCTTTTCGGTTCTCGTACTCTCTCAGAAGAGTCAAACCCAAAGCAAGTTTTTGGAACAAAAAGGCAGAAGCCCAGAGTTCCTTCTTCCCTAATTACATTCCTAAGATCTCAAGTCACGTTCCACTTTTACCACAAAGCGTGCTTGGCAATGAAAGCTTTGAATGCAGGATTTGCATGATACGTTTTAAAGCTGATTGAAGGCCCTACATATCGACGTGGTATAGGGCGTGGACTATGAGGGTAACCAGAATCTCTTCCGTCTCACCTTTAAAGTCTCATATTTCTTCATTTGTTTGCTTCATTCGATTATTGTTCCTCGGACTTGTCAAATTGAGGCTCCATCGCCTCAGTGCTCCAGTCCCATTACAACATCTCTCTGTTTAATTGTTGGACTTGGTTTAATTGATATTCGATGATGTGATTGGAATTCTGTTGTCGTTTGATTGTCAAGGGAGTGTGGATCTCCCGTATCCACCTCCTTTGGCTAATCATTCTTGACTCGTGGTGTTGTCGGCGATTTGGTATAATTGCTTGATTTGGATTGGTTTCTTTCGAATTTTGTTCCGATTGTAAAGTCTGCAAATGGTAAGGACATGTCACGCGACCTGACGGATCTCATTACGAGTGTACATTACGAGGTGTACATTACGGATCTCGTGCAGTGTACATTCACCTGAGGACCGCGTCCCATTTTCAAAAATAAATACGCCGCGAGTGTACGTGAGTCATTTCTCCTGAGGGTCGAACTACGCGGCTGAGCCCTCGGTCAGGGAACGTGGCGGCCTTCGTTGGTTTGGTCTAAAGCGTACCACAAAAAAAAATCCCTGAAGTTTGACGCCACAGGCTCGGGCGAAGCAAGCGAGATTTTTGCGTCTTGGCGGCTTTAAAAATAAATCACAAATCATCCACGGTTAAACACTTCTTGATGAGTTGAGCACGGTCTACTCTCAGGCTTCATGACATGCTAAAGAGCGACTTAAAACATTTAACAATCAATGTGTACGCAATAACGATGAATGGATACTCGGTGTTTGAAGGTCATTCCATGCTACTCGCGTTTGGCCCTTCGTCACTCTTTCCTTTCTTCCTCGTCCCGATGAGTCTTCTTTCATTCCGCATGGCGAGTTGTCTCCCTCATTCGAGATCAGAGTCCTCTGAAAAGTGGTGTCAAGCGGGCAGAATTCGGCTCACCGAGGCATCGTTCGCAGTGCCTCGGCTCGGATCTCCTCACTACGAGGTGCGCGAGGGACCTCTCCCTTCGGTCACAATCAACTCAGTCTTTGTAGTCAAATAAAGTATCTCCGCGGCATCCACGAGGGTTAGACCAAGCTTACTGCTCCTAAGGCTATAGATGAAACCTTGCCTAGGGTGCTTGCTCTTCCACCCAAGCTTGGCAGTGCACTTGATATGCTACTCATACGATCCGCCACTCGGTGTTGACACCTGACACTCTCCCGGCGTCGAAGGAGCACGGGAGGGAGAGCGGAATACTTCCATACCCTCGAGAAAATACGGAAGAGCATCCCAAAGGCGCGAAAGCGAGGGGCTTCCCAGCGCATGAACCCAGGTCCCTGGCGCCAAGCGATCTATGCCATGGAAAGTCTCCCCCAGAAACTAAAGGGAATGATGTCCTCCTGGCCGACCGGCAATGGCCTGCGTCATCTAACAAATGCGTCCCCGGAGGCATCGCTCCTTGCAGTAAGCTCATGAAGCAACCAAGCGTTGCTTGACAGCCCCCAAGCGCTCGAAGAAGCACGCCAAAGCTTGGCACCTCGGCCTCCCGCACTAACCACAAATGCATTCCCGGCTCTCATGTGACATGCACAAAAATAATAATAAGCTAGCAACAATTCCTAGGTCAATCCCGAGAGAGAATCACAAATAACGTCATTACATCTTCAAAATAAAATACTTTGTTTGTTGATACAAAATGTGTTTTATTACAATTTACAAAATGTCACATGTTGCCTACAAAAAAAAAACAACGGAAAAGGGAAAACAAAAAAGAGCCCTAATCAGGCTCATACATTATCATCCTCTCCGCGAAGCGAGAAATTCGGCATCTCGGCCGCGGGCGCGGGCGATCACATCCTCGTCATCGAGGAGATACGGCACACCGCCCCTCCTCGTGCGGGTACTTTCGAGAGAAATACTTTCCAGAAGGAGGAAAATTCAAAACCCGGTTAAAGGATCGAAAGAAGGGATGCGAGGATGAACCCTCACCACTGTCTGCCTCGGCGGAAAAGAGGGCGATGAAGGTGCAGTCGTGTGACCTCACGAGACCCCAGAAGGCATCCCCGCATCAAGGCTGTAGCTGTTCTCGAACCGGCACCTACGGTGTGGTCACGGCCCAGCCCTCGAAGAAGGAGTATCCAGCGAGACCTCCTCAGAAAGCCTTGGCGTGGCTCGAACGCCCCGTGGCCAGCGATGCCGCCAGACCCTGCGAGACGGCTTCCCCGCATGAACTTCCTTGCACGAAGACCGCTGTCAGCCCACGCTTGGTACTTGGTGGTCTGACGTGATGTCAAAGGATCTCCAGGACTGCAGCAGCAAACAATAACCACGCAGAAGCAGCAAGCTCGGCCCAGCGCTCGGCAAACGAGATAGCTACATCATCCTGCCGACAAAGAGAAAAATGTTACGAAAGATGTCCAAGATGGAAAAAGAGTAAGCAGCTTAGGCTGGCCTTTGGCGCATCAAGGAATTGACTGATAGAGCTCAGGCTGGAGCACGCTCACGGGACGGAGTACCTGGATGCCCTACCTCAGCCTTGACGAATCCTAACCAGATACATATGTATAAAAAGTCAGGCCCGGGCACCTTAGGAACATCGGGGACGTGGTGAACCATCCCGCCTCTCACTCGCTGACACAGCAGCGAATTGTCCCTCAGACTTCTCTCGACGAAGGTCCGTACTCCTCGCCATACAAAATAAGCTCCTGGCACTCACGCCGCCTTGTACTCTAGCACATCCATGTCGCGGAGGATGCATCATCCTGAAGGGTGGATCCTCGGAACCATAGGGGGGCACACGAGCCATCTTGCCGGACTATCCCTCTCAGTATCCTCTTCCTCAAAAAGAGCCCATCACATCATGGCGGGATAAGAACATGGCCTCATCCACAGTCCCAGGCGGCACCGGAAGATCTCATAGAACCACGCACACGCAGTATAGAAAAAGCGAGATAGTGCACGAACGGAAAAAAAGGGGAGTCCTACTCTAAGTCATCGGCACTACCGCACAGTAAAAACTCCCACATCTCGGCGCCTCAGCCCGGCCGCCTCATCATCCTCGGTGAGCACCTTCCTCGACCGGATACACAGACGTCGCGAGAGTCGAACGAAGAAAAAAAAAAACGAGCCATCCCTCCTCTCCTTGTCAGCACACGTCCTCAACAACTCGATCCAGAGGCACCCCATGCCCTCGAAACACTTCAGCAATTCAGCCGGAGACGCCACCACGTCCTCTTCATCTCGGTCGGGGCGCCGCGCGTCCTCAAACATTTCAACAACTCGACCCGAGGAGCGCCCATGCCCTCAAACACTTGACCATTCAGCGAGAGATGCCACCACGTCCTCTTCATCTCGGTCGGAGGCGCACATGTCCTCAACATTTCATGACTCGATCGAGAGGTGCCCCGTACCCTCAAACGCCTTCAGCAATTGGCCCAGAGGCGCCACCACGTCCTCTTCGTCTCGGTCGGGCGCCTACACGTCCTTAACATTTCAACATCTCGATCAGAGGCACCCGTGCCCTCAAACACTTCAGCAATTAAGCCAGAGACGCCACCACATCCTCCTCATCTCGGTCAGAGGTGCCCCACGTCCTCAACTTCCTCCTCATAAAGGCCCTTCCTCCTACAGGTAAACACAACAAAGGTATGAAAAAATCATACTTACGTCTTTAAATATTTCCCCTGTTACCTCGTAGTGAGATACGTCCCCCTATCTCCCTGATAGACATCTTATATCTTTTAGTAAGATTGGCCATCCTTCACATAGGGTAGATATCTTTTAGTAAGATTACCCATCTTTTAGTAAGATTAGCTATCTTTTAGTAAGATTACCAATCTTTTCGTAAGATTAGCCATCTCTCAACTTAGGGAAGACACTCCCAAACAGTCTCACTTAGGTATAGACGCCTTCACACAAACTTCAACTCAGGACATCACCACGTCCACTCACCACAAACCTCGCTACTTCACCACAGTGGCTCGGAAGGCTTTAAACCCACTTGATCGGAAGACCGTATAAACCTCCCGTCACTATTTCCATGGCCGGAAGGCTTTAAACCACTCGGTCCGAAAGACCCTATAAACCTCCCTCATCACTATTTCCAGTCCGAAAGGCTTTAAACCACTCGGTCCGGAAGACCGTATAAACCTCCCCCATCACTATCTCCAGCCCGGAAGGCTTTAAACCACTCGGTCCGAAAGACCGTATAAACCTCCCCCAGCATTATTTGTAGCCCGAAAGGCTTTAAATTATCCGGTCCGAAATACCCATCTTCTAGTGAGATTACCCATCTTTTTGTAAGATTAACCCATCTTTTAGTGAGATTACCCATCTTCTAGTGAGATTACCAATCTTTTAGTGAGATTACCCATCTTCTAGTGAGATTACCCATTTTTTAGTGAGATTACTCATCTTTTAGTGAGATTACCCATCTTTTCGTAAGATTAACCCATCTTTTAGTGAGATTACCCATCTTCTAGTGAGATTACCCATTTTTTAGTGAGATTACCCATCTTTTAGTGAGATTACCCATCTTCTAGTGAGAATACCCATCTTTTAGTGAGATTACTCATCTTTTAGTGAGATTACCCATCTTCTCATAAGATTAACCCATCTTTTAGTGAGATTATCCATCTTTTAGTGAGATTACCCATCTTCTCGTAAAATTAACCCATCTTTTAGTGAGATTACCCATCTTCTAGTGAGATTCCCATCTTTTCGTGAGATTACCCACCTTTTCGGGAAATTACCCACCTTCTTGTAAGATCACCACTCACGCGAACTACGATCAGGCTTGATTCCCACTCGGGATACGTAGGAATCCTATCACAGTGTCCAACCAACTGACCTAAACGGTCACCTTAGGACACCACAACGTCCTCACAATCGACCTTAGCGGTCCACATCACCTTAGGACACCACCACGTCCTCATAGTCGACCTTAGCAGTCACATCACCAGGACCACCACGTCCTCATAGTCGACCTTAGCAGTCACATCACTTTAGGACACCACCACGTCCTCACAGTCGACCTTAGCGGTGACATCACCTCAGGGCACCACCACGTCCGCATACACTCACGATTACACGACCTCTGAATTACGATCAGTCTTGATTCCCGTTAGGGATACGTAGGAATCCTATCACAGGTCCGGCCCGATTGGCCTAAACGGTCGCACGAGGATACCACCACGTCCACGCACAGAGTCTCAATCAGAGGATATCACACGTCCTCGTGCACTAAAACACTCACCCCACACCCGAACTACGATCAGGCTTGATTACCGCTTAGGGATACCTAGGAATCCTATCACAGGGTCCAGCCCACTGGCCTAAACGGTCACACACACAGGACACCGCCACGTCCTCACGAACCGACCTACATGGTCACTCTCCTCTCTCGGCCACGCGATCCGGATCAGGACCCTTATCTTATCGACGACCCCACTTCCTTCATAAGTGACATCGCCGAGGGGCTTACGCAAGTACCCCAATCTGGATCGCTTTCCATCCCGGATACGACAAAACCGGGGGCAAACTTCCGGAGGTCATAACTCCTTCATACGAACTCCGATTGAGACGTGCCATATATGGTTGGAAAGCTCTCGACGAGAACTAGCTTGCCATAAAAATTACAAAATGTGGAAAAGAATGGAAGTACGTACTGACCTCTTTGCTCCTAGACATCATAATTGTAAAATCCGCTTAAAGTCCACGAGATTCCCTCAAATCCCGAAAATCTAAAATTTTGGATTACCTAAGAGGTCCGTACGGACCTCTTTGCAACTTTTCCCACACTATAAATAGAGGGATCCCCCTCTCGAAATTTTCACACCTCCCTCTTCTCTTCTCTCCCTAAGCCTTCAGGCTCCCTCTCTAAGACCCCTCGGGGCACTCTCCCGGTCCCTTTCGGTTCCCTCGGGGAGTTCTCGAGCTTCCTCGCGGTGCTCAGAAGCCCTACCGAGCGCTCCCGAGATGCTCCCGCACCCCCCGAGGCACTCTCGAGGTACTCCGCAGGCCCCTCGTGGTACTTCGAGGCCTTGCTCGGTCTTTCCCGAGGAGTCCCAGACCCTTTCGAGCTGGCCAGAACCGACGATTTCGAGGCACGCCAGAACCTCTGCTGCCCGAATCCAACCGACGGTTCAACGCACGCCGAACCTCTGCCGAATCCAACCGATGATTCCTAACGCACGCCGAACCTCTGCCCGAATCCAACCAACGATTCCAACGCACGTCGAACCTCTGCAGAATCCAACCAGAGCGATCCCGACGCAAGCCGAACCTCGCCGAATCGATCAAAGATCCACTGCCGATCCGACACGCGCCGAAACTACGCCGAATGCACACTTGACAATCCAGAGCACTTGGCCAGAAGCTCGTCCATGAGACAATAGGCACATCCCGAATTAATCCCGGTCCGATCCCGAAACACTATTCCATCCTCGAAACACTATTTCCCGGCGGAAGATGGACACGAACCAACATTGGTAAGGCTTCCTTCCTACACTATTTAAATACATTTCAATACGTAGTGTACAATGTAGACATCCGATATCGCATGCATTTTTAAAAGCGCACACACACACAAACATTTAACGAAAGAAGGGGTATCGAAAGACTCGTTTTTATGAGGCTACTCGGGTGAGCTCTAAGATTCTAATATTCTCTTCCCGAGGAGTAACCTGACCTCCGAACTCAAAATCTCATCACACAAAAATAGTTTATTTTTAAACTGATGCCTTTTCTCAATGTTTTGGGCTTAATCAAAACGGCGTGGCGACTCTACAAGCAAAAACACAGCCAGACACCCCCACCGACACAACGCAAAAACGTAAACGGAATAGCCAGATGTCGGGGCGCGATTGCGCTGCCTCTCGGATCTGGGCAACTTCTGAAAGGGACAATGCAAGATGCCGGGGCCCGCGCGCGAGCCGAATCCGGGTAATTTCACTAGGGCATAACACCAACACCTTCGATGTCGGACAAGGCCTTGCTCACGTAATAAACTGGCTTCTAAAGGCCATTTTCTCCCTTACCAGAACTGCAGCCATTGCTCGATCTCCAGCTGATAGGTAGACATACAAGTTTTCTCCTTGAATCGAGTGCTGCTAAGCTAGGGTGGGGAGGTGAGGCATTATCCTTGAGAGTTGGAATGACTAGGGGCATTCTATCGTCCACTCAAAGTTTTTTACCCCCTTAAAGTTTTGAGGAAAGGGAGATATCTCTCAGCTGACTTGGCTATGAAGCGACCCAAAGCATCGACCCTACCATTCAATCGTTGGACTTCTTTGATCCACGTAGGCTCTTGCTTTTCTTCCAATGCCTTTATCTTCTCTTCATTGGCTTCAATACCCCTCTATGATACCATGAAACCCAGAAACTTACCTGCAGCTATCCCAAATACACACTTGCTCGGATTTAGCTTCATGTCGTTTGCTCGTAAATTGGCGAACGTTTCCCTTAGGTCGACCACATGACGACCGACCTTGGTTTTGATGACCATGTCATCGATGTAGGCCTCCATGTTTTGGCCAATCTAAGCGGCAAAGACTACGTTCACCATTCTCTGATAACTAGCTCCCGCATTCTTCAGCCTGAATGGCATCTTGGTGTAGCAATATACCCCTCCAGCTGCTTGGAAGGCTGTCTTTTTTGTGTCATCTTTGTGCATTCTGATTTGATGATATCCCGAATAAGCGTCGAGGAAACTGAAGGTGGCATGTCTAACAATTGAGTCAACCAACTTGTCTATCTGTGGGAGTGGGTAGCTGTCCTTTGAGCACGCTAGGTTCAGATCAGTGAAGTCGACACACATCCTCCACTTTCCATTGGCCTTCTTAACCATTACTACGTTTGCCAGCCAACTAGTGTAGGATGCCTTCTTGATTATACCTACACTAAAAAGTTTATTTACCTCCTGTTTGATGGCCATTTCTCGGACGCGAGCAAAAATCCTTAGCTTTTGGCTTTTGAATTTTATGGTGGGGTTGACTTCAAGGCGATGCACTGTGACCTCTTATTTGACTCCCTTCATATCCTCTACCCTCCAAGGAAAACATATGTACTTTCTTTCAATAGGTCTATTGGTTCTAGCTCTGCACCATCTCTAAACTATATAGTCTCAATGATGATCTCTCTGACCCTTTTTATTTCCTCGGCCCCCAAATGTGGAGCTTCTACCTCGATCATATCATCTAGCTCAGCAGCTATTTCCCCATTGGAGGCCCTTGAGTTTTGGTTGACTTGGAGGCATTGATCGCCAATGATGATCTGGTCAACAAAAACTGTATCTGTTGTGACCCAAGTGTTTTCAGAGGGATGTGTCGTCTTAGTCATTACGTTGTCATGTAATAGGTCACCTCTTCTATACACTTGATCGTAGATAATCTGGAAGTAGTAGTGACACACTTTGAGAACTTCCAACTCGCCTCTGGAGTGTCAATTTCCAATTCCCTCTTCTTCTTGGATCAAAACACATGATCCAGGTACTCCCTAGCCGTGCTTAGAACGCACCCAAATCCCAGCATGATGGGGAACTTGACCCTTTGATGAGGGATTGAGGGCACCATTCCTATAGCGACCTGTCCAGGTATACCCAATATATCATGGTAATCACGTATATCAACGTCTATAAATGTAACCTTAGATGTTGTCCTCAAAGGATGTTGTCCAATATCGACCTCCAGCTATATCTCTGTCCCTTGGCATTAACCACGTGATTGGTGAAGCCCTCTAGTCGACACTGAATAAGACGACAACTTGAAATCTTTCAAACCCACGTGTAGGAAAGTTTTGTAGTATATGATGTCTTTGCGGCCCCGTGTCGACCAAAATCCTGCTGGATGTACATTCATCAATGAGCCCCAAAATCACCAATATTTGTTCTCTCGCCGCCATGCTAGCCGCTAGCTCATAAGGGAAGAATCTGATCACCTCGTCTGGAACACAGCTTCTAGGGGGCACATACAGAGCTTTACTCATTTGGAAAATCTTGTGTTTGAGAGTTGTGTTGCTTGTCTCTTCAGCAATTATGCCCAAAGTTAATCTTAGTTGCCTCGGCTCTAGTACACCCCTTGTAGGTCGATATCCTTATGCAGGACGATCTCCCTTCACAAACCTATCCAACCTTCCTTCATTTACCCACTTTGGATGATCCTTTCCAAGCTCATACACTCTTCCATGGTGTGCCCGGTATCCTTGTGGTACTCACAGTACCTACCATTATCCCTTTTGAACTTATTTTGGGTGTTTATTGGGGCAGGAGGGCCTAGGTCAACCGTGTTCATGATCTCTGTTCGACTAACCATGAGTGGGGTGAAGCTTTCAGGGACTCTTTCAATTGCCCTAGTTCTATTTTTCCCTTTGTTGTTGTCATTCTTTACTTGTCCTTCTTTTGTCGACTCACTAACTTCAAAATGTTTGGAGCCTCTATCCTTCTTTCTTTTCGTTCTTCAGCCACGACCACATCATAAGCCCTCTTAAATAAGTCATTCCTCGTGGTCGCCCTTCAAACCTGGAACTCATAATCCAGATCATAAGATGACACTCCATTCCTAAAGCAATGGATGACCTCCCTATCTGTAAGGTCTTCCTTGATTTGGTCGACCAAATCTTTGAACCTGGTGAAGTAACTCATGGTACTCTATGTATTGCCTTGAGTCATCTTTGTTCAAGTTGGTCACTATCTTCTTGCGGGCCCCCACTGTAGAGAACCTTTCTAGGAACTTCCTCTTCATATAACTTTATGAGGTAATACAGCCAGTAGATAGACCACGGAACCAAGTCAGTGTTGCACCTGTGAAGGTGTTAGTTAATGCCTTGCATAACATAGCATGCCATCCTCAAAAGAGACCAAACACATAGTGGCCTCAAAGTGCTGCATATGATTCAGGGCATTGGTCATGCCTGAGTACTTTTCTAACACGAGCAACTTAAACCCTGCAGGAGGTCCTTTGTCGAGCATGTCCTTGGCCAAAGGTCAAAGAGTACAGTCATTTTGTTCGACCTTCCCATTGGTTGCTTTCCGATCTGCCTCCATATCATCCAATCTTCTTTTCAGATTGAGAATCTCCTTAATGTCTAGGTTGCCTCCTTATTGAGAGATCGAGTTAGACTTCTGTCTCTCTTCACGGTGGTTCTCTCTTCTCGAGAGTGTCCTCTGTCTTTCTTCTCTTGGAGGGGTCCTTTCTCTCCTTTCTCATTGGGGAAGCGACCTTTCTCCCCTTTGTGGCGACCTACGCTGAACCCTGTCGGCTTCAAGTGCCTTCTCCGAGCCGAGTGACTTCTTTCTCTCTTTGCTTGGTTGAGCCTATCCCTTAGGTTGCCGTCCGGTCTATGGAAATATGGGTAGGAGGAAACATTTTATTCCTTCTCTCTTCCTTTGACGGCCTAGGCGCCCCATTAGCACGCCTATGCGAGGTGAGAGCAGGGGCTACCCTTTGTGATTTTATGTCGTCCTTCTTAGGAGACTCAGGTAGCTCGAGCAACTAATTATGTACCTCGAGTAAACTCTGTAGCAGTCTAGCCCGCTCTAGTAAGATCTCCTTCCTACCAAGGTGAGAAGTTGAGGGACCTGCAATGTCACTGCCAGGTGAGTCAACTGTGTGGATCCTTTAACTTGCTAGTTCACCGCTTGATTAGGGCGGGCCTCTTCTACTCTCCTCCTATCTTGCAACCCCATTCAATCGGCCACGCTTTTGGAACAAGTGCCCTCCTAGTGGGGTGCCCCTATGGAGGAGGAGGTAAGTTAGCAGTACGATTCCCTGTACCCACATCAATATTTTCCCCAACATTCTCACATTGTGGTTCACAAGAAGCAGTAGCTGTATGTCCGTCTGAGACCATGTTTGTGACAAGGCAAAGTTTCAAGGTCTAGCATGATCGTTTCCCAGCAATGGAACCAATATGATGACGCAGGAAACAGTCCAGATCAGCCTCAGTCCAACAATAGGTTGATCTCCAGCAACTATGACCTGAAACTATGAACAAATGACTAGCCGTGGTGGTATCCGACTAAAACATTCCGGCGTGATGATAAGATGTGGTGTTATAAGTTTGTATAAAACTGTATGGAAATAACGTAATTTCAAAATAGCCAAGAAGACATTACCTTTTTTCGTTGGATGTCGTCTGGTATATATAGGAGATCCATAGGATAATGAGGAATCCTTTAAATTGTGGAGACAATATAGATGTAACGATCTACATAATTGTAGGAGATGGTTACAGATTGAGTTATAGATAGACACACGTTTTTGTAGGTCGAGGTTGCATGAGTATTCGAGGTTGACCTGACTTTGTGTCTTAGCCAGGCAGAGATTGTACAAGTTGATGATCGTATGTCGGATGAAGCTAGGTCGGGACCAAGGATGATCGGAAAAAGAGCTAGGTCGGCTGATCTTTATTGTTGAGCCGTTGAAGTTGTAGCAAAGGGATTGACCCATTCAATTGCAATGTCTTTGTGATGTCTGGAATGGTGGGCTTCGTTAATTGGGTCCGACCCGTCACTTTTATTCCGTTCACACGGTTCGAATAGGGTTCCCCCTTCCACAAAACCAAGAATCGGAAACCGAAAATCGTACCCGAATGAGCACGTCTAGTTAGTATGATACGTAGTGGCAAATTGCAATTTGATAACCAGAGTTTTATACACAGTTACAATACCTTAACTAAGTATTCAAAAGTGTCAGTCTGATTTCTAAGTTTGTCATTTTATTTCAATCTGGTGTAAAAACTAACAAATCGTTAAATTTTAGACAAAATTGAACACAAATGCATAAAACATAATTTTTTGAGGGGCACTTTTATCATTTCGCAGGAAAATAGATTATACCAAATTAATTATAAACACCCATCTTCTTTAACCTTCATCTCCCCAAATCCCACCATACAGCCACCTTCCCCATCCCACACACCGCCGATCCCCTCCCTCTCTCTTCCACACCCACCGCCCCACCCCTTACTCTTCCGCACCATTTTCCCTCCTCGCCCACATCTTTACATCTTCCAAATCTGGCGATGACATAAGGACGCAGTTTTCATGCCCAACCAATGAGCCCCTCCATCACATTGCTGCCTCCTCTGCCGTCTTCAATTCACAGCCGTCATCAACTTCACCCAGCCTCCTGATGGATGTGTTTTTACACACCCATTTCACATGTTTACGAACCTATTTTAGGCTCAAAATCCCGGGTTTTATGTTGTTTTAATGTGGTTGTTGAGTGTTTTATGAGTACAGGGTAAAAAGATGATTATGTGTTGAGTTTTGTCAAGAAAAGGGCAAGGAAATCAAGTTGGAGCGGAGCAGAGCAGGAAAATAGTGAAACAGATTCGAGTTCCAGTTACTAGCCTCTAGAGCGGCCGCGCTCAACTCAAGAGCGGCCGCGCTCCATTGAGGAAATTCAAGCCAAAATCCACATCCGATGAGCGGTCGCGCTCCATACCAGAGCGGCCGCGCTCAAGAAGGAAAATTGAAGACCAAAGTTGCTGCCAAGGTGCGCGAGCGCGCTCAACTCAAGAGCGGCCGCGCTTGACCCGTTTTCAGTACCAGTTTGCAGCAACTAATGAAGGGCATTCTTGACTTTTCGCATGTTTTACCTGTGGTTTTTGCCCTAGAATATATATTTGCAGCAACCCACTTTAGAAAAACATCTTGGATATTGCTTTTGTTCTTAGTTTTTGAGTTTTCTAGAGAATTCTTCGTTCATCAATTCCGGATTCTTCAGGTTTTGATGTTATTATATTTTATGAGTATTGCTAGTTTCGTTATGTCATTGAGTAGCTAAATCTCTTAGATTTGCGGATTGGTTGTAGCAATCACTGAATCTTTATGCTATTGATTTAATTCTTCCAATTGATCTCTTTCTAGTTCTTCAAAGTATTAATCTTTAACAGTTTTAAGGTTTCAATTTCATGTTAAGATGACTTTTTCCTTTTAATTATTTGGGTATCAATTTCGCCATTAATTTGGGGATTGATACAATTGAACACTGTTTTGAAGATTAGACCTAATTGATGCCATAATAGAAATCAAAAGGGTTTAGAGTCAATATTCTAAAGTGCTGAATAATTGTTTGATTGTTGTGTGGCCGTAATAGAAAGCGCAGCTTGATAATAATTAAAAGGGTTGCAATCCGGGCACCATCCCGTCCCAATCCTTACTGTTGCGAATGAATCCTAGATTGAGATTAATGTTTTTAGCAATAAAAATAGCATAAAGTGAAAGTAATTGTGAATCCAATCCGTGAATCTCCGTTGTTGATCTGAGTTAATTCGTTACGTTTAAATTGCTTCCTTAGCTTTAATCGTTTGCTTCTGTTTTAGAAATAAATTCATGTTTTCAATCAAAAATCTGTGGTTACTATATTCATTGCCGTTAATTTATTTGTTTACCAACGAGTCTCTGTGGTTCGACCCCTGCTCGTGCATACTGCTACACCGGTAGTTCTTTGAAACCTACTTTGGTGCCATTGGACGATAATATAAATAGACCTAGGGTAGACTTGTTGCAAGTAAACAAGTAGGTTAAGTAGTGAATGCAAGGTCGTCGTTCTTTGAAACCTACTTTGGTGCCATTGGACGATAATATAAATAGACTTGAGGAAGCATTTGAGGGCGATCCCCTCTTTAATCCTCTCTTTTCAGATTCGGACATCGAATCAGAACCCTCCACCACCGAGGTAGAGGAAGAGAAAGCCGAGATGGCAGAACCACCGGCTCAAACAATGAATGATTACCTTAGACCTAGGGTAGACACTTCTACCTCATGCATAGTCTTTGTCAGAAGCGTACAAAGAATTTAGAGGTCAAAGGTCAGTATTTTGCTATGTTACCTAGTTTTCAGGGGCTACCAGGCGAGGATGCCTTGACTTTCTTGAAAGAATACCATATGACGGTAGCCCAGTTTTTATTAAGAGCGGGAGTGACTGAAGATCAGATTAGGCTTAAGTGCTTTCCTTACACTCTAAAAGGGGTAGCGAAAACTTGGTTGATGATGCTTCCATCCCAAAGCATCAGCACATGGACTGAGATGCAAGATATTTTTCTCAGGAGGTACTATCCACATCATCTGCAGGCTAATTTTAGGTAGAAATTGATGACTTTCACACAAGATGTGGGAGAACCTCTCCATGAAGCTTGGGAGAGATTTAATATGATGCTTATTCAATGTCCTCAGCATAATTTCTCTTTACCCTCTTTGAATCAAGCTTTCTATGATGGCTTGAATGATTCTACTCAGTCTGTTGTGGACAATGCAGCAGGAGGCTCTATAGGAGCCAAGACCCCTGAAGAGACTAAGGCCTTATTTGAGATGTTGAGTGCTAATTCTCAACAAAAGAGTTCTAGGGGTAAAACAAGGGGGTATTGGATTTGAATGCTACTGATAATCTTTCCAAGCAAATTGCAGTCTTAAGTAGTAAATTTGACAAGTTGACTGCTCAAGGCACCTCTTCTAGTGCCAATGTGTTAAATGATTTATGTGCTTACTGTGGTTTAAATTCTCATGCTACTAATATGTGTCCAAGTGGTGTGCAGTTTGGTTGTGATCCTGAACAGGTAAATGCTATGTATGGGCATCCTCCAAGGCCTCCACAGAACATGCCCTATGGCAATGCTCATAATCCAGGGTGGAGGAATCATCCTAATTTCTCGTGGGGAGGTAATCAGAATCCACAAAATAAACCTCTCCATCCTCCACCTCCACAAGGGGCATTTGAAAGAAAGAAGGAGCCTTGGGAGGAGGCAATGGAGCAGAAGAGAGCTGAACAGCAGCAGGCAACAAAGAATCATGAAGCTGCAATGAAAAAAATGGAGACCCAAATAGGGCAGATGGCTGAAGCTTTTCAAGCCTTACAAGGGCACAAGTCAGGGACCTTCCCGAGTCAAGGTC
The DNA here is from genome assembly GCA_022495995.1 of Adenophora triphylla var. japonica. Taxonomy (NCBI): domain Eukaryota; kingdom Viridiplantae; phylum Streptophyta; class Magnoliopsida; order Asterales; family Campanulaceae; genus Adenophora; species Adenophora triphylla. Next base: position 16,081 of record JAFEMH010007630.1, read on the forward strand.
ACCAAGCAAAGGCCATTACCACACTCCGGAATGGTAAACAGGTAGGTAGCGAGGTAACTTCTTCTTCATCTTCTGTTCCACCTCCTGTTGTTGAAATTGTTAATGAGGACAAAGGTACTAATGAATTGGGGGAGAAATCTGAAGTTAACTCTCCAACCCCCAATCCATATGTACCGGCTGTACCGTTTCCTGGAAGATTTATGAGGAATAAAATGGATCAACAAATGTCAGAGTTGATGGACATGTTCTCTAAAGTGAACATCAATCTCCCTTTGCTGAATGTAATAAAAAATGTTCCGGCTTATGCCAAGTTTTTCAAAGAAATTAATTCCAAGAAACCAAAGTATGGCAAGGATGAGAAGGTTATCATGGGAGAGAATGCTAGTGCAGTGGTACAACAAAACCTCCCACCCAAACAAAAGGACCCCGGAAGTTTTATAATTTCTATCAATATGGGGAACTCGAGTAAGGTGAAGGCGATGTTGGACCTAGGCGCTAGTATTAATTTGTGCCCCATTATATGTATCTTGAGATGGGTTTGCCTGAATTGAAACCTACTTCCATGGCTCTCCAACTTGCGGATCGATCTATTAAAAGACCGTTGGGGATTGTGGAAGATGTTTTGGTTCAGGTGGACTCATTAATCATACCTGTGGATTTTGTTGTGCTTGAGATGCCTAATAGTATGTGTAGTCGTCGTGATTCCCCAATTCTACTTGGGCGTCCATTCATGGCGACAACAAACACTATTATTAATGTTGGCAATGGAACTCTTTCCATGACTGTGGCCAACGAAACGATTGAAATTTCTGTGCATGATATTATGCAAAATCCAATGGACAATGGGAATTCTTGTAACTTTGTAGAGAGAATAGATGATTGTGTACAGGAATATTTGTGGCATGATAGAGCGTGTGATGAACTTGAGATGTTGTTGAATGGCAGTGGGAAAACTAGGGATAATGCGGGTTCCGAAGTAATGGCCATTGAAAATAAGGCCGAGGAACATTAATCTGTTAATGGCCCGTCTCACTCCCTAGGCTACTTCAATGAGAAGTATGCGCCATCAGTTGTGGTTCCACCGGTTCTTGAGCTAAAACCCCTCCCCTCTAATTTAAAATATGCTTTTCTAGGGGAGGGCGAGACTTTACCTGTGATAGTTGCCTCAGACTTGACCCTAGAACAAGAGGCCAAATTAATTGCTGTGCTTTGTGAGCACAAATCGGCCATAGGGTGGACTTTGGCGGATATTAAAGGAATTAGCCCCTCAATGTGTATGCATAAAATTAATCTTGTAGAGGGAGCTAAACCTTCGAGAGAGGGACAAAGGAGATTAAATCCTCACATGGAGGAAGCAGTGAGGAAAGAGGTCCTTAAATTGCTAGATGCGGGAATTATATTCCCAATTGCGGATAGTGAGTGGGTGAGCCCGGTCCAAGTGGTTCCCAAGAGGTCGGGCATTACTGTTGTGAAAAATGATAAAAATGTGGATGTGCCCACTAGGGAGGTGACCGAATCCTAGAGAGGTTGGCAGGTCATGCTTATTATTGCTTTCTTGATGGGTTCTCGGGATATAATCAAATCACAATTGCACCCGAGGACCAATCAAAGACCACTTTCACATGTCCCTTTGGTACTTTTGCTTATAGGAGGATGCCCTTTGGGCTTTGCAATGCACCCGCTACTTTTCAAAGGTGCATGACCTCCATCTTCTCGAACATGATAGAGAAGTGTGTAGAGGTGTTTATGGATGATTTTTTGGTGGTTGGAGATAGCTTTGAGGGGTGTCTTGATAATTTGACTATGGTCTTGAGGAGATGTTGCGAGACCAATTTGACACTTAGTTGGGAGAAGTGTCACTTTCTTGTTAGGCAGGGGATTGTTTTGGGTCACATAGTGTCTAGTAGGGGGATTGATGTGGATAAAGCTAAGATAGATGTGATTTCTAAGCTACCTCCCCTGGTCTCAGTTAAGGGTGTTCGAAGTTTCTTAGGCCATGCGGGTTTTTATCGGCGATTTATTAAGGATTTTTCACAAATTTGTAAGCCGTTAAGTAACTTGCTAGCTAAAGATACCGAGTTCATCTTTGACCAAGACTGTCTAGATGCTTTCACTTTATTAAAAGAAAAACTAACTTGCACTCCCATTCTTTCTAGCCCTGATTGGTCTCACCCTTTTGAGATCATGTGTGATGCATTTGATTTTGCGATTGGGGCTGTTTTAGGCCAAAAGATAGATAAATTACCGCATGTAATCCATTATGCAAGTAGAACTCTTAATGATGCACAGCTTAATTATACCACCACTGAGAAAGAATTTTTAGCGATTGTGTTTGCACTTGAGAAGTTCCGTTCATACTTGCTTGGGTCGAAGGTAATAATTTATTCTGATCATGCAGCTTTAAAATATTTGTTGAATAAAAAGGATGCAAAACCTAGACTTCTTAGGTGGATGCTTTTGTTGCAAGAATTTGATTTGGAAATAAGGGACAAAAAGGGGTTCGAGAATGTAGTGGCGGATCACTTATCAAGGCTTGAGGATTTCTCGTTTCAAAATAGCAAAGAAGGGGTGATTCCGGTGAATGAAAATTTCCCGGATGAACAACTACTTGCTTTACATGTTCAAGAGCCTTGGTATGCGGATCTTGTTAATTATCTTGCATGCGACATGATTCCTCCTCACTTTACTTATGATCAAAAGAGGAAATTTAAATCTGATGTGAGGAACTACATTTGGGATGATCCTTACTTGTGGAAAATTTGTCCAGATAAGATTGTGAGAAGGTGTATTCCGGAACATGAACAATTGAGTGTCTTGCGCTTTTGTCATGACTTACAATGTGGTGGGCATTTTAGTGGTCAAAAGACTGCTAGGAAAATCCTTCAATGTGGCCTATATTGGCCCACCATATTTAAAGATGCGCAAGACTTTTGCAAAAAGTGTGACAAATGCCAAAGAACTGGAGGGATAGGTAAGAAAGATGAGATGCCCCAAAATTATAATCTAGTTGTTGACATATTTGATGTGTGGGGCATTGATTTCATGGGCCCTTTCCCCTCATCCCATGGTTTTGTGTATATACTAGTAGCGGTGGACTATGTCTCTAAATGGGTGGAAGCTATTGCCACCCGGACTAATGATGCTAATGTTGTTTCAAAGTTTGTGTGTGAGAATATTTTTTGCAGGTACAGGGTGCCTCGGGCTATTATTAGTGATCAAGGAACTCACTTCACAAATAGGCTTTTCAATCAAGTCCTAAAGAAATATGGGGTTGTTCACAAGCTAGCCACAACTTACCATCCCCAAACATCGGGGCAAGTGGAAGTAAGCAACCGCCAAATCAAGGGGGTTCTAGAGAAGACAGTTCGGCCAAACAGAAAAGATTGGGATTTGAAGCTCAATGATGCATTATGGGCATATCGGACTGCTTACAAAACTCCCATTGGGATGAGTCCGTACAGAATTGTGTATGGCAAAGAGTGTCACCTTCCGGTTGAGATGGAACACAAAGCATATTGGGCTGTGAAGGAACTCAACATGGATCTGAAGAAGGCGAGTGAGAAACGAATGCTGGATTTGGACGAGATTGAGGAATTGAGGCAAGACAGCTACAAGAGTGCCAAGCTGTATAAGGAAAGAACCAAGAGGTACCATGATCAGCACTTAAGGCCAAAAATCTTAATGCCGGGTAAGAAGGTTTTATTGTTCAATTCTAGATTGAGACTTTTTCCTGGCAAGTTGTATTCCAAATGGTCGGGCCCTTATGAGTTGGTGAAAGTATTTCCACATGGAGCAGTCGAGCTCAAAGATTTGAAAACTGGAAGTACTTTCAAGGTGAATGGGCACCGAGTCAAGCCCTATTACGAAGGGGTGTCTATCTTGGAGGAAATTGATGTGGTGATGTTGGTGGATGCACCGGAAATCAAATAATAAATCATGAGCATCATGTCGAGCCAAAGACATAAAACAAAGGCGCTTGTTGGGAGGCAACCCAACCTTAGGTAACTTTTACTGCTTTCTGTCTTTATTTTCAGTTTACCACTATTCGTCAGCTTTGAATGCGCGTTGGATTTTGTTTAGGCAATGAGGACATCGCAAATTCTTAGTTTGTGGGTGGGGGTATTCATAAAAAGAAATTGTTATTTACCGTTTTTCGAGTCGTTAGTGTAGAACGTGTCGAACTACGGTGACCTGAGCCTATTAATGTGGGTAGTCCGCTCACCTTAATGGGGACGTAGGCAGCGAAAGTGCGGTCAAATGCTTGACATATTTTTGTCAAACAAAAGTTTTGTGTCACCCTTTATGGGTCTCTCCGAGTTTGTGGGTTTATAGGGGATGTAAATAGTTGTCACCCTCCAAAAATATTTATTTTTATTTTATGTCAATAGGTATTACGCTTGTGTGTGTTTGTGGTGATGTGCAGGATAGTACATAACTGATCAAAACTGAAGCTGTGGACTTTAATGCAGTGGAAAGGAGCAAAAAAAATGACAATTCACTCGCTGCTATGGTGCGCGGGCGCGCTCGGATATAGAGCGGCTGCGCTTGCTTAAAGGAAAATCATGCATGAGTCTCTACCATCCGGCGCGAGCGCTCCGCGCTCCGAGGTAGGGCGGCCGCGCTTAATCAATGAAAAAGGGGCATCATTTTTGGCCATCCAGCGCGGTCGCGCTTGTTGGGAGAGCGGCTGCGCTCAAGCGAAAATTACGGGCAATTTGGAATAAACCTAATCAGACGCCGCTCCCCCCTCCTCATATTACCAGGCCGCCGCCCACCCCCTTTCTCTCTCTACAGAAATCTCGAGCCCTAAGCCTCTCTCTCTCTAAAAATCCTTCACCCAAATCACTTCTAACCCCAAAAATCACCCTACCCATCATATATCCTCAAGCCAAAGCCCGATTCCATCACCCAAAAGCCATTAAATCCGGTGAATTCAAGCAATTTCGAAAAGTGAAGAAAGGGTTCCTAGAGTGCAAAAATTGTTGAATTTGGTGGGGAAGAACTCGAAGTGAAGGTGGTATTGTGGGTATTAGCTTCGCAAAGACAAGGTGTGGGTTTTCCGGTCATCTTCCTAAAATCCGGCGAGATTTTCCGGCAGCTCCGGCGAGATTTTCCGGCAACCTTGAAAAGGGGTAAGATTTCTGAGTTTTAAGAGTATTTTCCCTGCTTATTTGGGTGATAAAATGTCTACCTCCGCTCCCAAGCGTAGAAGGGGAAACAAAAACCCCCCGATTGCACCTCGACCCTTGTACGATGATAGTAAATTTGTGAGTGTTGAGGCGAAGAAATTTTTTAATGCTTATGCTGCCCGAAGTTTTAATGTGGAAAAGGGTATATATATTACTGACATGGGATTGGATGAGGTTGTAGTGAGGTGTAGGTGGCAGAATTTGTTGGTTGCCCCGGTTGAAAGAGGGAGTCGCGAGCTAGTCCGCGAATTCTATGCGAATGCTTTTTCTAGAAAAGGGGAACATGACACGTCTTTTGTGCGGGGTATTGAGGTGGGGTATACCCGGGAGAGAATTGTGGTGTATTACAACCTCCCCACGCACGTGCAAGCCAACACCTGTGCATTCCTTTACCTTGAGAAACAAATGATGAATAATCCTAAAGGTAACCTTCATCTGATTGCCGACACATTTGGAGATTTTCCCCTTGACCCGACTCTGCACAAAGGTGTATTAATTGCTTCCAAACTTCTTCCCCCACGGATGAAGTATCTGCATAGGGTTATCTGTGAGAGAGTTCTCCCGTCTTCGAGACCTCACGAGGTTGGTTGGCATCGAGCCGCTTTGATGCACGTGATCTTGACGGGGCAAAATATTGACACCGGCTCAATCATCGCCCACGAGATCAACATGACTTATCAACAGATGGGGAAGAACAGTTACAACTACCCATTAATGATTACGAGGTTGATGGGGCTCCATGGAGTTAATTTTACTAATATCCCTAGGGACATAGGGTTGGAGGCCACCAATACAGAGAGGAAGATAAGGGATAAGAGCCACCCCAAGGGGGTGAATGTGATTGAGCCGGAGGAGGAGGAAGAACAAGAAGAGGAGGAGGAAGAACAAGAACAAGAGGAGGATGTTGTCGGAGACTGGAGAGCGGACCCAGCTGAGGGCATGTACTATCTGTCGCAGCAGTTGGAGGCGATGGAACTGAGATTTGATCAGCGATTTACTACTCTGGAGCAGAGACAGACTGCAGTTGATGATAGGGTACGGGCGGTTGATGATAGAGTAAGGATGGAGATAGAGACAGCCCAAGCATGGCGGGCTCAGCAGGACAGTAGGTGGGACCAACTCTTTAGTCGGTTGCCCCCTGCTGGTTATACATGGCCACAGTATCTGCCGCAGCAGCAATTCCCAGGAGGCTCATCCGGCCAAGGAGATCAGTGGCAGCAGCAGCAATTCCCTAGAGGCTCATCCAGCCAATGGGGTTATCCGCCACCATGATCGGTTATGGTATCCCTACCCTGAGTTTTATAGTTAATTGCATTGGGGACAATGCAATCTTTTAGTTTGTGGGTGGGGGGTATCTGTGTTTTGATTCTGTTTATCACCATGTTAGTTTAGGTTTCTCTGTTTTTAGTTAAAATTAAAAAAAAAAAATTGTTCTCTTTATTTTGGGATACGTTGGCCTATGTCTGTGATGATTGAGTGTTAGTTGTTAATCATTGTGCTATCTTGGATTTGAGAATTAGGGTTGCATTGATGCATTAAACCATGGTTGCACCACCTCTCACTTCCATTATTATCATTGATCATTGTTGTCATTCTAAGTGCCATTTATGGGATCACTTGTGTATTCTCGGGGTCCCTAGAACATTGTTTGCATAATTGTCAATATCACGTCACTAGGCTATTTTGATATATATGGCTTATTCTTTCAACCCTTTTGTGAACCTTTGGCTTTCGAACTCAGTTAAAGAAAAATTTCCGCTAGAACCCTTATTGAGCTTTAACAGAAAAGAATGGAAACTTAGACCGCCATTCGCCTTCATTTGATGCCTTTTTTTTCCTACCCTTTTTCACCTAGTGCTAGGATGCCTTACCTTTTGGAAAGTGAACTAGGGAATGAATGGGAATATGGGTTGAGTTTGGGTGAGTGGAATCAAATGTGCAAATTGGGGTCAAAGTGCGAAAACAGAAAAGGGGTGTGATATATAATGAAGAGGGGCAAATGAAAAAAAAAAAAGGAGAGTATGCGTTTGTATATACGTTCTTTCAAGTGATAAAAAAAAAAAATCTTGCCCCTCCATTGTGTCACAAGCTGGAAATTAGAAGAGGCCCCAGAAATAAGGGAATGTGCCCAACCCAATGTTGTGTATGTATCAAAAGTTTTAGTTTGTGGGTTGGCACATGGGCAAGTAAAAGGGTGAGCGGAGTGAATTATCATAGTGAGGGTGGACAAATAAAATGAAGACTTCTTAGTCTCACTTTCCAAGTTCGTATGTCCTTACCTTCTTTTGTAACCGTGAACCGAGCCATGCGATCTTTCGCACTATAACACTTAGAGCCATATCTTCGTTTCATTATCAAGTAGCCGGGTTGACAATTGTGGAAACATGCATATGAGTGTCCCTTTGTGATTGTATTTGATACACATTATGTTAGAGCATCACTTAGTGAATCCATACACAATCTTAGAGTGTGACAATGATCTACCATACTTCACTTCATTATTCATGCCGCGGTGGAAAATTGTGGGTTTTTGCTTTAATGTAACTTTAGTTTGATGATTCCTGATAGCATGCTTGTGATTATTTTGTGTAAGGATCTGAGACTGTCTGGCCGACAAGATTCCCATTTTGAAGAAAACATCCCAAAAATATTGTGTTTTTGTTTTCGTAGTGTAGTTTGATTTTATGTTGGGTAGCTTAGTTTTGTTCTGTTTTACTCGGGACGAGCAAAAGGATAGTTTGTGGGTGTTTGATGGATGTGTTTTTACACACCCATTTCACATGTTTACGAACCTATTTTAGGCTCAAAATCCCAGGTTTTATGTTGTTTTAATGTGGTTGTTGAGTGTTTTATGAGTACAGGGTAAAAAGATGATTATGTGTTGAGTTTTGTCAAGAAAAGGGGAAGGAAATCAAGTTGGAGCAGAGCGGAGCAGGAAAATAGTGAAACAGATTCGAGTTCCAGTTACTGGCCTCCAGAGCGGCCGCGCTCAACTCAAGAGCGGCCGCGCTCCATTGAGGAAATTCAAGCCAAAATCCCTGTCCGCAGAGCGGTCGCGCTTCCATACCGGGCGGCCGCGCTCAAGAAGGAAAATTGAAGACCAAAGTTGCTGCCAAGGTGCGCGGGCGCGCTCAACTCAAGAGCGGCCGCGCTTGACCCGTTTTCAGTACCAGTTTGCAGCAACTAATGAAGGGCATTCTTGACTTTTCGCATGTTTTACCTGTGGTTTTTGCCCTAGAATATATATTTGCAGCAACCCACTTTAGAAAAACATCTTGGATATTGCTTTTGTTCTTAGTTTTTGAGTTTTCTAGAGAATTCTTCGTTCATCAATTCCAGATTCTTCAGGTTTTGATGTTATTATATTTTATGAGTATTGCTAGTTTCGTTATGTCGTTGAGTAGCTAAATCTCTTAGATTTGCGGATTGGTTGTAGCAATCACTGAATCTTTATGCTATTGATTTAATTCTTCTAATTGATCTCTTTCTAGTTCTTCAAAGTATTAATCTTTAACAGTTTTAAGGTTTCAATTTCATGTTAAGATGACTTTGGCCTTTTAATTATTTGGGTATCAATTTCGCCATTAATTTGGGGATTGATACAATTGAACACTGTTTTGAAGATTAGACCTAATTGAGGCCATAATAGAAATCAAAAGGGTTTAGAGTCAATATTCTAAAGTGCTGAATAATTGTTTGATTGTTGTGTGGCCGTAATAGAAAGCGCAGCTTGATAATAATTAAAAGGGTTGCAATCCGGGAACCATACCGTCCCAATCCATATTGTTGCGAATGAATCCTAGATTGAGATTAATGTTTTTAGCAATAAAAATGGCATAAAGTGAAAGTAATTGTGAATCCAATCCGTGAATCTCCGTTGTTGATATGAGTTAATTCGTTACGTTTAAATTGCTTCCTTAGCTTTAATCGTTTGCTTCTGTTTTAGAAATAAATTCCTGTTTTCAATCAAAAATCTGTGGTTACTATATTCATTGCCGTTAATTTATTTGTTTATCAACGAGTCTCTATGGTTCGACCCCTGCTCGTGCATACTGCTACACCGGTAGTGAGTACACTTGCTCGATTTTTATTACAAGAGGGAGTTTTCCTCCATCACCTCCCCTTTTCCAGATCTGGTTTGATTTAAAAAAGAGACAAAATTCAGGTTGTTGTTTGCGCCATGGGAGGGGGTATATGGTTGTTTATTCCATCGAATTTGTACAAGAAGGTGGTCAAAGAAGATTTATATAGGGAGGGGAGAATTGTGTTGGGGAGGGGGCGTCAATGGCAGCAAAAATGGTCATGAGGAAAGGTGCCATTGAAGATGAAGGTGGGGGTGGAGAATGGTCGCCCGTGCGGTGGGAGAGGCATGGATAACGGAGAAGGCAGAGGGTTGGGTTGTAGGAAGAGAATGTGTTTTTTTCTCAAATATAAAAATCAAATTAATATAAAAACATATTTGATGATGCCAAAATCGTCAAATCAGCCCAAATCCAAGCGATGATTGCTCCGGTGATTGCAAGGCCTGAAAATAAGAGAAAACACGTAAACTAAGCCGGGGCGGATCCGGCTAAAGGCCCTCCGGCGTGAGAGTAAGTTCACGGTTTGTATATGAGAAAACAAATGGACAGAGTTTTCCCAATGTAAAAAGTAACGTACCAAATAATGAGCCATGGGGCTTGTATTTATAGGGATGGATTGATAGAATCCATGTTGAAGTAAACTTGTAAGAGATAAGATGTAATCCTAAGAGAATTATATCTGTTAAGGAGTCCTTGTTTGACTTGAATTGATGTTGATAATCGTAATCTAGATTGAATCATGAATGTGTAATCCTTGTTGTATAAGGACTGTATAATCTGCTAGCCGGAACGCCGAGGAACATGAATGTCCTACCTCGGCTTTGGCAAATAGACCGAGGTAAATGATTCTGCTTCCTCGTCATTTGTAGATTAGCCGACACGGGGATGTGCCGGGGTAAATGATTTTGTTTCCTCGTCAGTCATGAAATGCCGAGGTAAGAACTTTTATCTCCTCGTCACTTGCGACATGACGGCCCAAGCATGGCGACATAAGGCCGAGATAAACGTTCCTCGTCATACGAGGAAGACCTTACTCGGCCCTGATACTTGATTATTTAGATAATATTCATGGCCCAATCCAATTAGGCCCAGCTCGAACAAACCCATAATTGTATCTCGGTTTATACTGTTCAGTGGCCCCCGACTTTCTAGCTCGAATTAGGACGAGTAGAAAGTCACCTCGTCCTCGTCATATGGAATACGAACGGGTTTGACACGTGCCCTCGGCGTCGCTTTGTATAACTGACGGTTTCCATTCTGGGGCCTCCCAGTCTTGTCACGCCTCGAAACCGTCATTTCGCATTTAATTCTTGGGGCGTCAGACCCGGGATTTAGCTTTACCCATGGGTTTGACCCGATTAAGGGAGTATAAAAACTAAAACCCTTGTTATTTCAATCTTTACGAACCCCAAGTATTTGAGAGAGAATAGCAAGAAAATTCTCCGGCGACACAGGTTCTTCATTCCCGCTTCGGCGAACTCGTTTTTCAGACGAAGTAGCATCCTGTTGTGATTTCATCAATCTCTTCAAACTCAGGTATGAAATTTCTTCCCTTTTGTGCATTTTGATTCTGATTTCCAGCTTCCTAGGGTTTGTTGGGAAGAATCTTGAATATGCCAAGAACAGGCGAACCACCATTGTTAAAGAATGAAGCTTTTCTTCATAAATTCTCAAAACTTCAAACCTTTGATTTTCTTTGTATTTTGTATGAACTTTCTTGAATATTGAATGAACTCCCCCTTTCATTTTTGATTCCCCTTAGAAATGGCTCGTTCTTGGGACCATTCCCCCCGATTCCGTTATGGATATCATACTGGCAATCTGAGGGTCTATCGTAGAGAGAGAGGTCCATGGTTGATGCTCACCCTGGATGATGTAAGCAAGCAGTTGAGAGGTTATGGTCGAACTCGCCTATTCCTCCAATACCCTGATTCCACAAGAATAGATAGGATTGAGTCTGGTTCACCCAACATTATAGTTTTTGAGGATAGGGCTGAGATGATGGAGCACATCGAACTGTTCTACCCGGCCTCTGATCGCGAAATGCGTGAGCGCCTGAGAGGTACGGCTCCCTCCTCGGCCTTATGAAATGACGAGGAGGGGAATCTCCCTTCCCCGTCCTAAATCAGCCATGGACGAGGTTACTAACTTTGTCTCCTCGTCTTTATGCAGATATGACGGGAAGAGAAGGAGAACCCTCCTCGTCTACTCAAATAGTTGACGCTTTCATGGAAGAAGCACAAGCTGATGGCCGCCTGGCCCGAAGAAAAGGAGGCCAAGGAAGAGGAGGCCAAGGATTAGGACAGAGACAAGAGAGGACCCCTAGAGCCGGGGATCCCATGTTGGAAAAGCTGTACTCCAAATATGGGGTAAACAAAGCTGAGTACAGGCTAACTTATATGGGCCATATGGAGCTTAAGACGAAGAAGGAAGAGGACAACTTTTATTATAACCAAGACTTTGTCCATTTTTACTTCAAACGCTTTCAACAGGGACTTCGTCTTCCCTTGGATCCCTTCATCTGTGAATTTTTGGACGATGTGAGGGCGGTGCCAGCCATGCTAGGAGCTAATGGTACCCGGGTTCTTGTCAGCTTCATTGTCCTCTGCCGTAGCTTAGGATACGAGCCGACCATGGGAGCTTTTCGACATTTTTACACTGTTCAATATGTCAAGGAGAGTTGGCTCCTCGTCATTAAGAGTGCATCCAAAAAACCGAAGCTGCTCCTCCCTATGTCTAGCAAAGTTACCGGCTGGGATAGCCATGTCATAAGGGTTGAGAGCCGCCAAGGATGGGAGTTCCAGTCTCCTTGTAAGGATCCAACCTCATCCTTCCCCGTCCAACAATATGAATGGACCAAGGCTTTAATCAAACGCTTAGAAGAATTTGCCGAGGTGGGGGTCCTTGATTGGTCGGTTGTTGAATCTTCAGACCATTACTATATTCAAGCGGGTTTGATGCCGGGGAAGAAGGATGGGGTATCTCCCCTTGTCACTGTAAAGAGGGGGAGACGCTTTAATGACTGGACAATTCACCCCGGCCTGGTGTTTCATGAGGATTGCAATACGTGCAAGACGGAACGTCCCCGGGACCAGTGTCTGAAAGCAATCGACATAGTTGGATGTAAACGTTTATCTTTTTTACTTGTACTTTTTGCATGCTTGTTGCCTCTGCTTGTACTTAACTCTTTCTTCCTTGTCCTTGCAGATTTAACCGCCGAGGAAGAAGAAGCTATAGCCATGGAGAGACTAAGTCCCCAAGAGCTAGTAAAGAGGAAGAGGAAGCAGAGCAAGAAGTCTGCTTTGGTGGAAAGGAGAGAAGAAGCTAATGCCCGTAATCTGGTGCTCAATGTTCAGGGTGACCAACCTCTTCCCCTTAAATTACATGGAGAGGTGAATGCCGAGGAAGCGGCATCCGAAGAACGAACCAACCCATCAACTGTAGAGGGGCATAGCCTCCATGTTGATGCCGAGGAGGTAGGAGCCGAGGAAACCAACCTCGTCCAAAGAAGATCTGGCTCCAAGAGAGCCCAAGCTGTCAGTGCCGAGGAGCCTGCAGCTAAGCGAGCAAGTGTCAGTGGGGCTCCTAATGTTGAGGCTCCTCCTTCCTTAACCATTCAGAGTGTCAAGACCATTGAGGAGGCCGACGAGCTAGCTAAGAGCATGTCCCTCAACGTTCCCCGTCTTAAGGGACTTCCTCTGTTAGCTAGGGAGGGACCCTTAGTAAGATTGGGCCGAGCTCCCATTCAGAGAGCTATGGATGAGGATGCCTACGAGACTCTTGTTAGGGAGGCTCCCAACGAAGATACCTTGCTCTGCCACAAGGGACTCTTACTCGCCGAGGTAAGTGTTATCCTTTTCTTGGTCATTGATATTGAGATTTGTTTACATTTCTAATATTGATTTCTCTTTCAGTTGGCTTCCGTCACGGCGTATGAAAATGTTTTGGCCAAGAAAAAGGCCAGGCGCCTGAATGAGGCCAAGGCCGCCCAAGCGAAGAGTGATACTGACAAGGCTTCCTTGGCTAAGCTTTTAAAGGCCAAGGATGCTGAGCTCGTGGCAGCCAAGGCCAAGGTGGAGGCCGAAGTGAAGAGGGCCGAGGAAGTAAAGGCCAAGGCCGAGGAGCATCTCCGGCTTAAAGAAGAGGAGCTTGCTCAGGCAAAGGCTGATAAGGCCGAGCTTCAAACCAAAGCCGATGAAGCTGAGGCCAAGTGCCGAGGATTGGAAGCTACCCTCCCGGCTAGGGAGGAAGAGGCCGTTGCTCGTTTCAAGGAGAGCTCGGCCTTCAAGGAGTTGATGATGGCCAGCTCGGCCTTTAAAGATGCCGTGGACGAGCAGACGGCCACTATGTTTGAAGACGGTTATCTTCATTTGGCCCGAAGCATCCTGGCTGACCCTTCCACCGGTTTGGACATCAACAAGGTTGCCCAGCTGATTTGCCGGGACCAATATGCCGAGGAAGTCAGGGCTCTCCACCACTTGGTCCCTTTTTCTGAAAGCAACTTGGAGATAATGGCAGCCAAGGATGCTCAAGCTTGCAGGGAGGCGTGGAGGCCGGCCTCTGTTGTCCCCGGCAACATAAAAGACTTGGTGGAGGCGATCCAGGATGCTGAAGAGCCTGAGGCCATGGAAGCCGAGGTGGAAGGAGGGGCCGAGGAAACTAATGCCCTTACTGAACAAACGGTCCTTCCTCCCCCTGGCACTATCACAGAAGACTGGCTCGAAAAGCCTTTTGACGACGGGCAGCAGTCTTAGGATAGTTTTCTTTCCTTTGCTTTTTGTAATAGACGATAGGACTTGTAATTCTTTTTTGAACATCAATGAAAATCCTTTTGTCATGATTCATGTTATTTCAATAACTTGCTCATATTTTTGTATGCTAGGCAGAGGCACTAGACTTAAGAAGGTGGGATCCAAGGAAGGTTCCTTGCTCCCAAATTGTTGGGCAAGTGGTTAGGCCGAGGAAGGACTCTCGGCTTTAACTATACCCTTAAGTTATTTAGGCCGAGGAAGGTTTCCTTGGCTTTAAATGTGTTGTAATCCTGAGTCAAGGTGGACTCTTGGTAGGACGTTAGTTAAGCCATCAGGCCGAGGAAAATCCTCGGTCTTGGCTGTTATGTTTGTAATCCTGAGTCAAGGTGGACCCTAGACAGGATGTGTTAGCCATCAGGCCAAGGAGGACCCTTGGTCTTGGCTGTTGGTATCCTTCATCAAGGTGGACCCTTGACAGGATGTGCTATAAGCCATCAGGCCAAGGAGGACCCTTGGTCTTGACTATTGGTATCCTTAATCAAGGTGGACCCTTGACAGGATGTGTTGTAAGCCATCAGGCCAAGGAGGACCCTTGGTCTTGGCTGTTGGTATCCTTAATCAAGGTGGACCCTTGACAGGATGTGTTGTAAGCCATCAGGCCAAGGAGGACCCTTGGTCTTGGCTGTTGGTATCCTTCATCAAGGTGGACCCTTGACAGGATGTGTTGTAAGCCATCAGGCCAAGGAGGACCCTTGGTCTTGGCTGTTGGTATCCTTAATCAAGGTGGACCCTTGACAGGATGTGTTGTATAGAAGAGTCGGGGATAAAGTCCTCATCTTCTGGTGTCTGTATGAAGAGTTGATAGTTGCTTTGCATGTTGGAAGAGACTGCTTTCATAAAGCGAAATGCGATTACATCGAACCGCAATCCTATCAACTAATCAAAACTAAAAGAACGAGGAAATAAGAAACTAATCTACTTGTAAAATAAAATAGACTAGTGATAATATTTTCTAAGGTTGTCGGAGTGCCGAGGATGCTTGAGGTCCTTCCCCTCCTTGGTCTTCAATCTGTAGGTCCCTTCTCGAATGACTTGAGTGATGATATAAGGACCTTCCCAATTTGGGAGAGCTTGTTACGTTCGCCTTCCGACCGGTAGCTTCAATTTTTCCTGAGTACCCAATCGCCTACTTGGAATACTCTTCGATGACCCTCTTATCGTGATACGCCTTGGTCCTTTGTTTGTAATTCACCATCCTCATACGTGCAGGCTAAGTCGTTTCTCATCTATCGAGGTCCGAGAGTCTAGGAGCCTATTGACCTTGTTGACTTGCTCATCGTAATGGGAATTTCTCACCATAGGGATGGCCATCTCCGCTGGTTCCATAGCCTCGGAACCGAAGGTTAGTGCGAATGGGGTTTCCCGGTTGGCCCCCGGGTGGTTGTGCGAACGACCCATAAGGCTAGGGAAGTTCGTCCAACCATCTACCCTCGCGTCCCTCAAGGTTCTTGGTAAGGGCGGTTAGGACCGGTTTGTTTGCCGCTTTATCGCTTGGCCATTGCCTTGTGGTGCGCTAAGCGAAGATTTTGCATGGCGGACTTTTACTCTTCCCAACTACGTAGTGAATCTTTGTGGAGAATTGCAGTCCATGATCGAGAGACAATTGTATGTGGAAGGCCGAATCTGCACCAGATGTTGTCATGGACAAAGTTGATCGCGTTCTCTTCTGTTATCTTGGCTAATGCCTTGGCTTCTATCCACTTGGAGAAGTAGTCAACGGCTACTATCACGTACTTGCAATTACCACGGACGGGAGGAAGGGTCCGATGATGTCGATCCCCACATATCAAACGGCCACGTAGGTATTACAAGTGTTTGCTCAAGCGCCGGTAGTCTTGGAATGTCGGAGAATCTTTGGCACTTGTCACATTTTCGAACATAGGCGTGCGCGTCTTCCCTCAGGTTTGGCCAATAGTACCCTAGCGATATGATTTTGTCAGCTAAGGTTCTGGCCCCCGGGTGTCCGCCGCAAACACCTTCATGTACTTCTGCCAAGAGGTTCTCAATTTCCTTGGGATAGACACACCTTAGCAGGGGCTTCGTGAAAGATCTTCGGTAGAGGACTCCATTCATCACCACGAACCTTGGGGACCTCTTTTTGATAAGCTTGGCTCGAGCTTCATCTTAAGTAGTTTTTCCTTCTCAATGTATTCAATGTAGTCATCGATCCAGCATCTATCTTCTCCATCTAAGAGCATGACTTGTAGTCTTTCGTACGCAGGTTCCTCGGCATAAACCACATATGGACTGGTCTTCGACACATCCATGGTAGCCAGTTTGGAAAGAACGTCTGGGACTTGGTTATCTTCCCTGCCAATTTGTTTGAGCTCGAAAAATTCCATCTTCTTCGTCATATCTAGGACCAGGTCTCTATACTTGGCAAGGGTGGGGTCTTGGGCATTATACTCTCCCTTTACTTGTTTGACAATGAGTTGGGAGTCGCAGAAGGCCGTCACCCTAGATGCTCCATAGAAGGAGGCTAATTCAATGCCAAATATTAGAGCTTCATATTCCGCTTGATTATTGGAGGCAGGGAACTTGAAACGGATGGCGTCTTGCGTAGTATATTCTCCTTCCGGGCTTGCTAGTACAATTCCAGCTCCGCTTCTTTTCTTGGTGGCTGATCCGTCCGTATACAGGATCCAACAGTTGGATGGGAGTTCAATGGGAGAGTCTTTATCCTGCAGTGCGTTTTGCTTCCTAGAGGTGGGGAGATGCTCACCCATAAAGGCGATCTCGACCATGAAGTCAACCAAAGGCTGTGCCGGGAGGGTCTTCCTTGGTTGGTAAGTGATATCAAACTCGGTGAGAGCGATGGACCGGTTAAGGAGACGCCGGAGCCGTCCAACTTATGTAGTATCTTCTTGACGGTTCATTTGTGTACACGGTGATAGGATGTGCGAAAAATAGGCACGTAGCTTCCTCGATGCAATGACTAGTGCGTACGCTATCTTCTCCACATTGAAGTATACGCTTTCCACGTCGGACGGTGCCTTAGAGACATAGTAGACAGGCTTTTGAATTCCTTCATCGTTTTGAACTAGGGCAGTGCGACGGCATGATCGGTGGCGGCTAGGAAGACATACGGCATCTCACCTGTGAGTCGATCGCTAAGCAAGGGAGGGGAACCCAAGTACTCCTTCAACCGGAGGAATGCTTCGGAGCATTCGGGAGTCCGGGAGAAGCCCTTGGTACCCTTGATACCTTGAAGAAAGGCGGTGACTTTTCGGCGGATTTGGCGATGAATCTTCCAAGGGGCTGCGATTCTTCCATTAAGTCTTTGAACCTCCTTGATGGTGGTAGGTTCCTTCATGTCAACGAGCGCCTTGATTTTTCGGGGTTTGCTTCAATCCCCCTTTGAGATACCATGAAGCCTAGGAACTTTCCATTTGTTACTCCAAACACTGCACTTGCTCGGATTTAGCTTCATGTTATTAGCTCGGAGGTTGTGAATTGTCTCTTGCGGGTCGGGAACGTGGCTGCCTTCCTTGGTCTTTATGACCATGTCATCAATATAAGCTTCCATGTTGCGACCTATTTGGCTTGCAAACTCGATTCACCATTCCGGTATGTAGCACCCGCGTTCTTGAGCCCAAAAGGCATCATGATGTAACAGTAATTATCCCCGAGGTGTTTGGAAGGCCGTCTTCTCAATGTCCTCTTCCGCCATTTTTATCTACGATGATAGCACGAATAGGCATCTAGGAAGCGAGAGTACGATGTCCGGCAATGGAATCAACCAACTTGTCAATTCTAGGAAGAGGATAAAGCTGTCCTTGGGGCGGGCTTTGTTTAGATCGGTAAAGTCTATGCACATACGCCATTTCCCATTTTGCTTCTTCACCATAACTACATTGGCCGGCCAAACGGGGTACTTAACTTCGCGAATTATTCCGGCGCTAAGTAATTTACGCACTTCTTCTTTTATAGCTTCCTCCTTGTTCCTTGCAAAATTTCTCCTTATGCAGGAGATAGTCTTTGCCAAAGGATCAACTTCCGGGCGGTGGAGGGCTACTTCTTCATTGATCCCCCTCATATCTTCAACTCTCCAAGCAAAGACGTCGAGGCCCTTTTCAAGAGGGAGATGATTTTTTCTTTCTCTTACGGAGATAATTGGCCCCGAGCTTGATTTTTTGTTCGGGATAGTCGGGATTGATGACTACCTCTTCCCGGTTCGTCAACGAGGCTTCATTTCAAGACCGTCACGGAACTCTAGAGACTCGATGACGATCCCTCTAATTCTTCTCCCTTCATTGTCATTCACGTTGAGGCCCTCTTCCTCCATAAGTTTATCAACATACGGGAGGCCCGGCCTTCCCTAGGTCGTGGTTGGCCCCGAGTTACGGCCGTTGAAGAGAACGGGGTCTTCTTCGATACGGGCTGAACTATGCCTAGGTCATCTGCAATTTCTTGGACCATAGGATCTTCCACAGTACGGGTAGGACTATGCCTTGGTCATCTGCAATTTCTTGGACCATAGGTTCGTCTGTTACGCAAGCACCTCACGAATATAGCTCATTCTGGAGCTAGTTTCGGTGGTTTTCTGAGACTTTGAGATCTTTATGTTTTCCTCGGGGGTTTCTATCTCCACACTTTTGGATTTCTTTCTGCTCTTCACGACATGTTCCAAGAAGTCTTTGGGGGTGGCCCTCACACATCCAATCCCTGCCCGAGTGGGGAATTTAATTCGTTGGTGGGGAAGTGAGGCCACCAGCCCAAGTTTGGCTTGACTTGGAATGCCTATGATCGCATGGTAATCACTAGTCAAATCCATGACTACGAAATTGACTGTGGCTTTGGCTAGGAAGGGATGATCACCGACTTCAAGTTCTAGCTCCACAGTTCCCTTGGCTCCCACCTTGTGATTGGTGAATCCTTCTAGCCTTCCATGGTAAGGTTCCAACATGGTGTCTTTCAAGCCCATCTGTTGGAAGGCTGAATAATATAGGATGTCACGGGAGGCCCCCGTGTCAACGAGAAGTCTTTCGGATTCAACATTGTCTATTCGGCCCTTTATCACCAAGGGTTGTTCACGAGCTGCTCGGCTTCCAGCTAACTTATTAGGAGAGAAACTAATGACCTCTTCCGCTTTATGGATCCAAGCAGGAACATGGTATACTTTGCTCAGCTTGTGGATCTGGTCCCTTAGTTTTCTGGTAGAAGTTACCTCTTCCCGTATCACATGCAACTTGGCCCTAGGAGGTCTGCGGTCTTCATCCTCGCTTTTGTCGTCATCTTCACTTTCCTTTTCCTTCCGCTTCCGCTTGTTATCTTTTTTCATAACATAACGATCTAACTTTCCCTCGTCGACCCATTTCTGGATTATTTTCTTGAGGGCCCAACAGCCATCAGTGGTGTGCCCGTTGTCTTTGTGAAAATCACAGTATTTGTTCATGTTACGAGGGAATTTTGGCTTGTCGGTCATTGGTTGAGGTGGAGGAAGGTTGACCAGCTGCATGATTTCAGAGATGGGCTTAGTAAGAGGAGTGAACTCAAGCTTCTCCGTACTCCTTGTTTTGTTTTTCCCTTTGGAACCCTTGCCGTTGCCATTACTATTCCGCGATTGCCTGTCGCCTCTGTTTCTGTCTTGTCAGCTCCCCTCTTCTTTGTTTTGTCCTCAGCCATGGAAATGGCATAAGCTACCTTGTAGAGCTCGGACTTCGTTTGAGGTTCCCTGGCTGAGAGTTCATAAACGAGGGGACCAGATTTTAGGCCGGAATTGAAACAAACAATAACTTCCCTATCAGTGAGGCTTTCTTCAACCTGGTCCGCCATTTTTCGGAACCGATTATAATAGCTGAGGGTGGTCTCTCCCTTTCCCTGCTCAATGTTGGCCAAGTCAGCCAGTCTTATCTTCCTCTTACCAGCGGTAGCAAAGTGGTCCAAGAACATTCTCCTCATGCCTCTCCAGCAATCGATGCTACCTCTTTTAAGCTCACGGAACCGGGTCAAAGGCATTCTGGAGAAGGTGCTCGTGAAAGCTTTACAGAGCAGGTCATCAGCAGTGGTGAGGAGATTCATAGTTTGTTCAAAACTTTGCACATGGTCTTTTGCATCAGTAGTTCCATTGTATTTTTCGAAATTAGGGAGCTTGAGATGGGGATTAGGTGGAGCTGTAGTTATCATCAAAGAGAATGGACGTGTTGCCCAGTCATAATCATCGTCATTAAACTTCTTTCCCCTCTCCATGTCATCCAGTCTTTGCTTCAACAGCTCCCATTGCTTGGTTTCCACTCCCTTGTCCTTTGCTGAGCGGGTGCTTCGTTGGGAGCTTCGACGGATTTGTCCTTGGGGCGATCATTCACCCTGCGTGTTCCGCGTCATGTCGGTGGCTGTCCCGTTTGGAAGGAGCTTTGTCACGCCTTAATTCCAGGTCTTGACCGCCAAGTATCATCCTGTACGGCTCTGGTGTCCTCGGCCTTGCAAATTCTTGATGCCGAGGACGAGGAGAATTCGGTCGACGAGGTCGAGGAGAATTTGGTCGACGAGATCGAGGTGGCGTGGGATGCCTAGGTGCCATGACAAGACGAGCGGGGATAGGCGTCTGTTCAAGCTGAGTCTCGTTCTTAGGTCCCTGGAATTTACTTCCTCTTCCCTAGGAGTTAAGTGGCTTCTCAAGTCGACCACTGGAGCCCTCTGCTTACTGTTGTGCCGAGGATGAGGAGAATCCTGGGCTTGCCTTGGTAGGTCCCGGTCTTGAGGGGAGGAGGTTGTTGCTCATCCTGTCCCTTTTCGAGGGGGTTGCCCACAGATGGCCTAATAAATTCAGCCATGGAATGCTCTGGGTCTAATTGCAAGAGAGCAGCCTGTGTTTCATACATTCTTTGTAAAGTTTCCATTTGCCTATGTAACAAAGAGCGTCGGTCAATGGGTTGACTTCCTCCTGCTTGACTGGCGTCGGCATTCTTTGTTTTCTTCCTTCCTACTTGCTTTCCGCGGGTACGAGTAGGACGAGGAAGCTTCGCACCTTCTCCCTCGGCATTCACCTGACCCTTGGAACGAAGGGTCATGGAGAGGGGAGGAAGGGCATCTGGCTGAGGTAGAGGAGGAGGAGGAGGCAGTTCCTCGGCTCCAGTGTTCGCCCCGTTCACTTGGGTTTGATCCTCCTCAGCAGTTACACTTGCAAATTATCCGTCCATAGCAAATAAATCAACAAATTACCAATTTAAGCGAATATCCCAAAATCACAATTTCCAATCAAATTCGGAGCGGAATTTGATGCAAACTAAGAAGGCGCAATTGGGCAACTTTGACAATGCCAAATTTTCCGGCCAAAATTGGGACAAAATTCCAACGCTTAAAACGGTTTCAACCAAAACTAGGCAAATTCCGGCGGAAATTTGCAGATTCCAGCCGAATAAAAAACAGAGCCCGAAACGGTACAGAAAATTCCGTTCAAACTAGAAAATTTCCGGCAGAAAACGGGCTTCAGGCGATTATTCCAGGCCAAACAAAGGGTGTTTGAATCGATTTCCCGGCAATGGAACCAATTGATGATGCCAAAATCGTCAAATCAGCCCAAATCCAAGCGATGATTGCTCCGGTGATTGCAAGGCCTGAAAATAAGAGAAAACACGTAAACTAAGCCGGGGCGAATCCGGCTAAAGGCCCTCCGGCGTGAGAGTAAGTTCACGGTTTGTATATGAGAAACAAATGGACAGAGTTTTCCCAATGTAAAAAGTAACGTACCAAATAATGAGCCATGGGGCTTGTATTTATAGGGATTGATTGATAGAATCCATGTTGAAGTAAACTTGTAAGAGATAAGATGTAATCCTAAGAGAATTATATCTGTTAAGGAGTCCTTGTTTGACTTGAATTGATGTTGATAATCGTAATCTAGATTGAATCATGAATGTGTAATCCTTGTTGTATAAGGACTGTATAATCTGCTAGCCGGAACGCCGAGGAACATGAATGTCCTACCTCGGCTTTGGCAAATAGACCGAGGTAAATGATTCTGCTTCCTCGTCATTTGTAGATTAGCCAGCACGGGGATGTGCCGGGGTAAATGATTTTGTTTCCTCGTCAGTCATGTAATGCCGAGGTAAGAACTTTTATCTCCTCGTCACTTGCAACATGACGGCCCAAGCATGGCGACATAAGGCCGAGATAAACGTTCCTCGTCATACGAGGAAGACCTTACTCGACCCTGATATTTGATTATTTAGATAATATTCATGGCCCAATCCAATTAGGCCCAGCTCGAACAAATCCATAATTGTATCTCGGTTTATACTGTTCAATATTTATATCATTAAGATAATTATATTTTTGTTAAAAAATATTATATTGTAAATAGTAAATATAAAGGTAGTATAAATATATATAGTAGAGAGAAAATTCATAAATAAATAACTTTGTTAAGTAGTAAATATAAATTTAATGACTAAAAATATGATTAAAATGACTAAAAATATGATCAAAAGAAAAAATTATGGGCAAATTGCAATTCCGTAATCTATGTTTGGCACGCTTTTGCACAACCTCTCCCGAAATGTCAAAAGTACCATTTTAAAAGTCATGTCGTGCATATGTGTCCAATCCAATTATGTCTAAAATTTAAAGATTTTGCTTTTTAGTTTTTTTACACCTGATTACAACAAATATAAATTTAGAAATCGTATTAGCACTTTTTAAAACTTAGCTAGGGCATTATAATTATGTGTAAAATTCAGGTTACCAAATTACAATTTGTCATGATACTTTAAGTGATTTTTATTTTTAAGATATAAACATGTACACAAATATTAAAGTGATTTTTATTTTAAGATATAAACATGTACAAAATTTTCGACATAAACAAACTTAGCACTTTTTAAAACTTAGCTATGACACCGGTGGATCTACGTGATCTCAAAAGGTTTGCTTTTAAGAAAAATTATTTTACTAGTACTAATATTGATTTTAGCATAATTTAATAAATTTTTTATGAAGAAAAATGCACTAAATTATAATTTTCCCCCTTTTACTTAGTGAAAAATAAATTTATCTCTCTTTAAAAAATATGGCTCCATTACTGAGTTGTGACCTAATTTTGTCAAAAAATGATTCTATAATGTTATACATATATATATCCCACAATCCTCATCTTCAACTCCAATCTCACCACAATTAAGGATGACAAAAAAATTGAACCCGCCCCGAACTCAAAAATACCCGCCCCTAATAGGCCAGGTTTGGAATGCACTTTTGAAAACCCGCCAAGTTTTGGGAGGGTTCGAGTTTGCCTAACCCCACCCCTAACTCGCCCCGAATATTTAAGAAATTACTTAAATTCCCTTACCATACCATGACTCTAAGACTCTTTCTTCAATTATGTTATACATCGTCTTTTAGAAAATTATAATTTAGGGTTCTCACTTCTCCCTTCTCAGTTAGCGCCGCAGCCCGCAACATACATCAAGACGGTAGTCGTCGAATTCCCCATCGCAGCCGTGACCCGACGCCATCGCCATCGCAGCCTCACTGGTACGTCCTATCCCCCGTTGTAGAGGGCGTAAAATAAAAATAGATAGTGAATGGAAATTAATTGGCACTCCTATTTTAGCATATCCTGATAGGAGGATTTGGGTCCTTGTTGATATTTTGGAAGTATTGATCTTTATTGGCTGTCTTGTTGATTACTAGAATAAATCCGTCTCCGAGGACACGTTTTTTTTTTTTTTTTTTTAAATTAAGCCCGTGTTCGAGGACACGTTTTTTTTTTTTTTTAATTTAATTTTTTTAAGGGCAAAATGGGAAAGGGACAAATGTATGAGGGCAAAATGAAAAATTCTACACATGACATGATGATAGATAATAGATAATGGAGGTGTATTTAATTGGCACTCCTATTTTAGCATATCCTGATAGGAGGATTTGGGTCCTTTGTTGATATTTTGGAAGTATTGATCTTTATTGGCTGTCTTGTTGATTATTTGTAATGAATCTGCTACTTCTACTCTTCTCAGAATTGTGCTTCCCATTAGGTCTACATATAGACCCTTTGTCTCATGAATATATTCTACCCTTCGATATGAACAAAGCATTCTCTTCCTTTACTAGTCCTAATTGTGTTAATTCTATTTTATTGAAGCTATGTATTACTTGATTTAGCCTCTATTTTAATGCGCATCATATCTATAGAAATTTTAAGACCACTTTTGTTATCTATTTATATTACATTTATTAGATTCACGGTAACATATTTGAAATTGCTTCCTCTTAATATATTTTTTGCATATTTAGTTAGTAAATGTCAATGCCAACTATATCTTCCTATTTAATATTCCTTTTCTTTCTTTCTTTAGATGTCTCAAGAAATTGATTTGGAATCGTATTAAAAAGAGGATGACGATTTGCATATGTATGATGAAAAAGATGAGATCGAAAAAGTGAACGATGATAGCTAAAGTGTTACAAATAAAGCCCCGATTGATTCAACTTTATCTCGAAATGAAGATGGGTATTCTTTATGAAGTAGAACTTTAACATCTAGTGTGTGTGTGGAATCATATGGAAAAAAAAAATATAGATGTAGTAGTTTTTGCTATTTGCAATCATTGACATTCAGAACTTAAGGGAAAAAGTGCAAATGGTACAAAACATTTGCACAATCACTTCAACAGGTGTAAGAAAAAAAGACAATATGGATATTAAGCAACAAATTTTGCAAGTGAAGGAAAATAGATTGTTGGTGTAATGACCTAGGCTTTAGTTATGTTTAACTTAAAATCGTTATGTATCATCTTTATCGTTTATTATAGAAAAAGTTTATTATTTGATTATTATATATTTTGCATATTTATTGTAATAATCTCCGTCCCTAATTATTAAGTGAATAATTAGTATAATTGTTAATGGATAATCATATGATGATTATATGCATAGAGATGCACATTGAAATTATGGGTATTTGTTAGTGAACAGGTGACTGGACTTGATCCGTATGAGATTTAAGTCATGATTAAATGTCATAATTAAATCTCATATGGTCACTTCATTTAGTCCCTAGATCTGAGATTATCATGACATTACATATGATGAAAGTTATGTTTGATTTTAGTCAAACGATATCATAACACGATATTTATAAAGGCTATCTTTGGCATGATCGGATTCATGATGGGAAGGATGATAAGTCAAGATGGAATTTGTCCCTTGAAAGAGAGATGTTTTTGCTTGGGCCCTCGATGAGTGATAATGATGAAAGTGTATGGCCATACCCCAATGCGTTTGGATTATCATTATACTCAATATCGAGAAAACATTGAACAAATACAAGTTGACGTGGACCATGACTTGTGTTCAATATAACAACGTGAGACAAAGGGAGAAATGAAAGTGTACCATTGGAAACGTGAACTCTTACGTTATATTAATTGGGTAGACATAATGGCTTGCTAGAGTCCGCTTATGTTTTATGAGGGTCGATATGATCGGGCTCATTGCCAACATAATATAATCATATTGGGTCACACATAATTGAAATGAATTAGTTAAAGCAAAGGAAGAAATGATTGAGAGTTCCTGCATATGGCATACTGGATCGTGCGACGGACCTTTCCAACTGGCAAATGTCGCCGCGCGACATAACTTGCCACAGAGGCGGTTTACAGACTGTTTCCTAATACGATTAGGAAACAAATACTAATACTAACGTAGTATAAATATGATGTGAACCCTAATTGTCTAGCCGAATTTTCTAAGGAAAATCACAATAAAGGTTTCTCAATATTCTTCCATAGGTTTAAGGATCTAGCAATCCTCAAGAACCGTTCTTGGTTCATTCAAATGTGTGGATACTACTATAGGGTCTTCGCTCGTACGACGATCAAGGCCTAGAGTTTGAATCTGAAGATTCAAGTTTTTGAAGATCGAAGATTGTGATTCAAAATCACACCGATAGATTGTTCGATAGCTCAAGAATGGAAAACAATTAAGGTTGGTAAATTCTATCTCATAGGAATTCAATTTAGTTATATAGAACGGATCTTAGGGCTCTTGAGTTTTGTGTAATTTAGATGCTAATTTCGCTGCGCATGGATCCATAAAATTCAACAGTGGTATCAGAACCCCGTTCGCATGGTTAAGTTTGAATTAACATGCTAGAAAAGTAATATAAATTGTTTATATATTCTTTGCATGTTTTGTATGCAGTAGAATTTTATTGTTTTTGAAACAATGTGCCAAAATCGTTTTCTGTTCATATTGAATTAAATCTGTTAAAAGTTGTTTATTTGATTTAATTGCTTTATGATTGGAATTGATTTAAGCTGGAAAAATCTGCAACTGGCATCTCTCGTCACGCGACAGAGTTGGCCATCGGCAGTCTGATGGGCTCGTCTGGTCGCGCGACGGATCAGGCCTTCTGGATGTTTCTGTCACGCGACATACTTTGCCTAATCTGGGCAGAATCAATTTGTTAAATTTTTCTGCTATTCTGTGATTATGTTTATAATTTGATATGTTTCTGTCTTAATCAGGTTGCTATAAATTTCTGGAAATTAAATTTATAGGGCTATCTAGATTAATTCATTGTTTATGCATGCTTAATTAATTTAAATGTGATTTTATTAATTGTTGCGATGCATGAATTATATGTTCTTATGTGTTAAGAGCTTTGTTAGATGTTTAGTTGAAACATTGAATTGTAATTTCCTGAATGTTTAAATTGAAACATTAAAATTTTTAGTTTTCTGATTGTTTATGAGAAACAAGTCAGTTTACGCAAAATTTAAAGGAATCTGATTGTTTGTGAGAAACAGGTCAGTATACAAAGTATTGATTATGTCGCAAATCAGAGCTGGTATTCTAATTGTGCATGTCTAGGAGAGTTCTGTCGAAGGAGAGATTTGGTACTTAAGTAGTCCTTGTGGCTCACCTATCTTCCTGGGAACTTACCTGGTGCGCGATTATGATTATCTTTGCTGATATGCTTATAATCTGCTTTAAAGAACCTTCTTTTAACTTTTAAGTTCTTTATGCCAATCCATGATTAAAACACTTGAGACCACTCGGATAGTTTTGGGTGGGCTTACCATAGCAAGGTACTTTGATTCTATTCGTTTGCGAGCAAGATGAGGAAATGGTGGTTACTATACGTTTAAAGTGGATGAACTTAATTGGTTTATCAAAATGGTTTTGGACCCAATGCATAAGATGAGATTAAAATATGCTTAGACATATGATGACTTAAATAAACCTCATAAAAGATCTAAGAGTCATATATGTGATATGATTGATGTTTCTACCTAATTAATTTAGTTTTGAGCGGTTTGCCATAGCAAACTTGAAATTAAATCAAAGTTGGATCTTAGCCCATTAAATGTATATTATGCTTATTTGCATTGGAATGTGTATAATTTAGTGGGAGTATTTGTGAAATACATGATTTGCTCTTAGATGATAAATGCGTTGATATTGACATGTGTTCATATAGTTTACATATTTTGTTGTAGAAGTAGCATTACACAATAAATTGCGATTCGTTCTTATGAAGGACAAAGTTCGAAAGGAACGGTACATATAATTCTGATTGGATCAGAAGCCTAGAGAATGGTTCTTAGGCAAATGTGTACGTTCTTGATGAATCCATTCCTGCTGAACCTACTGCAAATGTTGCAAATGGCAAATAAGGAGCAACATTAGAAACATGTTGATGACTCTAATAATATTGCTTGCCTTATAATTGCCATCATGTTTAAAGGCTCTTATGAAGAACTTTGAACATATGGAAGTTACTTTTGTACTATCACAACGCACAAAGGAAATGTTTCAAGTGCAATCTAGGCAAGAGAGGTTTGATTGTGTTAATGGTTAACACAAGAAAGGGATTTAAAAGGAAACACAAAGTAGGTAAAGCAAAGGTTGCTAAACCTAGGGCAAAAGTTGCCAAAGCCGAAGAGGCTAAACCCAAAGTGTCTCAAAAGGATGCATTTTTCTACCATTGTAATGAGATTGTGATTGGAAGCAACGTTGCAAGGCTTATTAGGAAGGCCTAAAAGGTGAAGAAGGGCAATATGATTGCTATTACTTCAAGTATCTATATGATAGATATTTTCCTTTCGACTTCTTGTTCTTGGGTATATGATACCGGACATGAGATCCCACATTTGTTTAAATGTGCAAGGAATAAAGAATAGAAAGCTACTCAAAGAAGGTAAATTAAACCTATGCGTGGGAATGAAGCAAGAGTTGTTGCATTAGCCATAGGGACTTATGAAGTCAATTTACCTAGTGAACTAGTACTTGTTTCGAACAAAGGTTACTAAGTTCCGGATTTGGGTAGGAATATTATTTTCGTTTCTTATATGGATGATGAAGGATATAATTTTCTTATTGAGAATAAGAAGTTTTATATTTTTTTAATGATATGCCTTGTTGTATTGCATATATCATTGAATGGTATTCATATCCTTGATGATGAGAAACAAAATAATATTGAAGATATCTATAATATAAATGGGAAATCTAAACCGAATAATATGAACAACGCGTTCATATGGCATTGCTGGCTTGGTCAGATAAATAAGAAACATATATCTAAACTCCATTAACATGGACTTTTAGACTCATATGACTCTAAATCATTTGAGGAATGTGGATCTTGTTTATTGGGATTATTGACCAAATCACCCTACACTAAGAGTAGTGGGAGGGCTAGTGACTTATTGGTCATCATACATGAGATGCATGTGGACTATTAAGCAGCATTGCTAAGGGAGGATTTTGGTGTTTCATCACATTCACCGATGACTTATCTAGATATGACTATGTCTATCTGATGAAGTCCAAAGGTGAATCGTTTGAGATGTTTCGAATATTTCAAGATGAAGTACAAAACAACTTGGCAAAACTATTAAGTACTTCGATTAGATCAAGGTGGTGAATATTTGAGCCAAGAGTTTGACAATCATCTCAAAACTGTGAAATCGTTTCAGAGTTGACTCCACCCAGAACACCACATTGTATTGTGTGTCTGATAGTAGGAATTGAACCTTGTAGGACATGGTTCGTTCGATGATGTGTCAATTTGACTTTCCTATTTCCTTTTGAGGATATGCATTAGAAATAATGCGGTTACACTGAATTGAATCTCTACTAAATCAGTTCCTAAGGCCCCACATGAGATGTGGCATGAAAGAAGACTTAGTTTATCTTTCAAGAAGATTTGGGTTTGCAATGCTTATAAGAAGAGACTTGTCTCTGATAAGTTAGCACCAAATCTGACAAGGTTATTTTCGAAAATTAATCTTACAACCGCAAAGAGAACAAAATGTTTGTTGCTCTATACAATTCGTTTCTTATGAAATAGTTTCTCAATAAAGAATCTAGTGGGAGTAAAATTAATCTTGAAGAAATTCAAGAACCCGAAAATAATATGGAACCAAGAGTAGAGACGGAACCAAGATCACAAGGAATTGTGGAATCGGTTCAAGATGCACAAGTTCATCGTAGATCGGATAGGTTACGATCCGAACTCAAGAAATATTGATTTCTCATATCGGAAAGTAATAAGGTGGAAGTCATTGAGAATGACGATCCTACTTCCTATCTTGAGGCGATATCCACTCCTAAATTTGGAAAAATGGTTAGGGACCATGGAATCCGAAATGCAATCCATGTTTGATAATCAAGTTTGGAACTTGATTGGGCTACCTAAAGGTGTAAAAAAACTAAAGGTGTAAGTAGGTCTTCAAGACCTACATGGATGGGAAGGTGTATACTTTTATGACTAAGGATTGTAGCAAAGGTATTTAGGCAAATTCATAGTATTGACTATGTTGAAACCTTATTTTTGCCAGTTACAATGCCAAAGTCTGTTAGAGTTTCAATTGCCATTATCACATATTGTGACCATGTGATATGACAAATGGATGTCAAACGACTTTCTTAAAATGAAAGATTATTAAGGATGTGCATAGTACACAACCCGAAGTTTTGTCAATCCAAAAAATTCTAATAAAGTATGCATGTTGCAAGATCCATAAGATGGGTTGAAGCAAGCTTCGAGGAATTGGAATCTTCATTTTGATGAATCGGTCAAAGAGTTTGATTTCATTAAGTATGAAGATGAACCTTGTGTATGCATAAAATTCAGTGGGAGCGTAGTATTAATTCTATTGTTTTATTACAATGATATCTTACTAATTGGAAAAATGAAGTTCCGACACTTAAGACTGTCAAGTCTTGGTCAAAGAAAGATTTCTCAATGAAAGATATTGGTGAAGCCGCTCACATCCTTGGCATCGAGATCTATAGAGATAGATCTAAAAAGGATAAATTGTTTTGAGTCAAAATACTCACATCGACAAGGTTCTTAGAAGAGTCTAAGAAAAGTAACTTGTCAATGGGTCATGGTGTTTCTCTTAACAATACTCATTATCTTATGACAACTGATGAGCAAAAGGGAATGAATGAAGTTCTGTATGCTTCGGCATTTGGATCTGTCATGTATGCCAGGATTTGTACTAGACCCGACATCTCGTATGCTCTAAGCATGACGAGTCGATACCAATCTGATCCTATTGAGAACCATTGGATAGCAGTCAAGATGATCCTTAAGTACTTAAGAAGAGCTAAGGATACGTTCTTGGTATTCGAAAGGTTGGAAGTTAATCTTGTTGTAAGGATTACAAAGATGCTATCTTCCAAACTGACAAAGTTATTTTAAAATCGCAATTAGGATTGTGTTTATGTTTATAAGAGGTGCGATTTTGATTGGAAGAGTTCCAAGTAGAAAATCATAGCTGATTCTACTACTAAGGCCGAATTTTAGCAACATATGATGTAGCTAAAAAGAGGCAGTTTGGATCAAAAGTTCATTTAGTGTTTTGGAAATGTTCCAAGTATCACTAATCGGTGGAACTTTGTTGTGATAAATATGGTGTCATTTGTGCAAAAAAATGGAACCAAGGTCACAACGGTGATCCAAACACATACTTAGACGTTTTTCGAAAATTCATAAAGAATGAGAAGACGTTAAGATATGTAAAGTATCAACCGATGATAACATTAGGGATTCACTTATAAAGACCCTCGCACAGGCAGAAGCATGATGGTCATGTTAGGTCCATGAGTATTCGATACATAGATGGAGCCTAGTGCAAGTGGGAGATTATTGGTGTAATGCCCTAGACTTTAGTTATGTTTAACTTAAAACCGTTATGTATCATCTTTATCGTTTATTATAGAAAAAGTTTATTATTTGATTATTATATATTTTGCATATTTATTGTAATAATCTCCGTCCCTAATTATTAAGTGAATAATTAGTATAATTGTTAATGGATAATCATATGATGATTATATGCATAGAGATGCACATTGAAATTATGGGTACTTGTTAGTGAACAAGTGACTGGACTTGACCCGTACGAGATTTATGTCATGGTCAAATGTCATAATTAAATCTCATATGGTCACTTCATTTAGTCTCTAGACCTGAGATTATCATGACCTTACATATGATGAAAGTTATGTTTGATTTTAGTCAAACGATATCTTAACACGATATTTATAAAGGCTATCTTTGGCATGATCGAATTAATGATGGGAAGGATGATATGTCAAGATGGAATTTGTCCCTCGAAAGAGAGATATTTTTGCTTGGGCCCCTCGATGAGTGATAATGATAAAAGTGTATGGCCATACCCCAATGCAATTGGATTATCATTATACTCAATATCGAGAAAGCATTGAACAAATACAAGTTGATGTGGACCATGAATTGTGTTCAATATAACATCGTGAGACAAAGGGAGAAATAGAAGTGTACCATTGGAAACGTGAACTCTTACGTTATATTAATTGGGTAGACATAATGGCTTGCTAGAGTCCGCTTATGTTTTAAGAGGGTCGATATGATCGGGCTCATTGCCAACATAATATAATCCTATTGGGTCACACACAATTGGAATGAATTAGTTAAACCAAAGGAAGAAATGATTGAGAGTTCCTGCATATGGCATACTGGGTCGTATGACGGACCTTGCCAACTGGCAAATGTCGCCGCATGACATAACTAGCCACAGAGGCGGTTTACAGACTATTTCTAATACGATTAGGAAACAAATACTAATACTAACGTAGTATAAATATGAGGTCTGTGAACCCTAATTGTCTAGCCGAATTTTCTAAGGAAAATCACAATAAAGGTTTCTCAATATTCTTCCATAGGTTTAAGGATCTAGCAATCCTCAAGAACCGTTTGGTTCATTCAAAGGTGTGGATACTACTAGAGGGTCTTCGCTCGTACGACGATCAAGGCCTAGAGTTCGAATCTGAAGATTCAAGTTTTTGAAGATCGAAGATTGTGATTCAAAATCACACCGATAGATTGTTCGATAGCTCAAGAACGGAAAGCAATTAAGATTGGTATATTCTATCTCATAGGAATTCAATTTAATCGTATAGAACGGATCTTAGGGCTCTTGGGTTTTGTGTTACTTAGATGCTAATTCCGCTACGCATGGACCCATAAAATCCAACAGAGACAAGATGAAAAGGTGGAGTATCGGGCCTATTCATTTGATGAAAATGTGATGAAAAATGATCTTGCTAACATGATCATTTTGCATGAGTACCCACTCAACATCCTGAATCATCACGGATTTCGGACATACTCAAGTAATCTTCAACATTTGTTCAAGATGATTTTAAGGAACACTATCAAGAGTCATATATTAAAGATATATAAATAAAAAAAAGGCAAAAATGATTGAGTTATTAGAGGCTTTGGATTCAAGAGTTGTTATTACCACCAATTTATGGAGTGCAAAAGCAACTAAGAGAGGTTTCATGACTATCACGGTACATTATATTTATGATTCATGGATTTTGTAAAGCCGTATCGTGAGGTACATTCTAGTATCATTAATAGCTTTTTATCTATTATAACTTTTTATTGTAAGTGTGCATACTTATGTGTTATTTTGCCTATTATAACTTTCTATTGGTATTTTTTTCATTTTATTTTTATATATGTTCCCCCTCCACATAATAGTGAGGTGTTTACGGATTTTTTTGATGCATTAATGGACTTAAATCTTGATAGAAAAGTGTCTACGGTTACCGTTGATAATGCCCATTCAAATGATGAAGTGATGAATAAAATTGGTTATAGGCTTGATCCTAGTACACTTTTGATGAGAGGAAAGGTTCTTCACATGCGTTGTTGTGTTTATATATTAAATTTGATTGTAAAAGATGGATTAGAAGTAATAAAAAAGGAGTTGGAGAAAGTGAGGAATAGCGTTTTATTGGATATGGTTTTCTAGTAGAATCCAAAAGTTATAAGAAGCGGCACGCCAATTATCAATCTCACACACCAAAAACTTGTCTCTTGATTGTCCTACTAGTTGGAATTCAACATATATCATGCTTGAAGCCGCTTTACTATATAAGTTGGTATTTCCGCGCTTGAAGCAAAAAGATAAGTATTATACATGTGTGCCGAGTGAAAAAGATTGGATAAAGGTGAAAGCAATTACCAAAATGTTGAGATTATTTTATAATGTGACTTTGTTGTTTTCAGGTACTTCTTATCCTACGGCAAATGAATATTTTCCAAAGATTTGTGATATTAAAGTTGATTTGAAGAAATGGCTTGAGAGTCCCGAATAATACATTAAAAAATGGCAAAAAATATGATTGAAAAATATGATAAATATTGGAATATGTGCAATGAGATTATGGGAGTCACATGTGTTTTGGATCCTAGGTACAAGATGAAGCTTGTTGAATATTATTTACCACTTGTTCATGGTGATTAAGCTTTCATTCATATTGATAGAATTAAGAAAAGTTGTTATGATTTATTGAATGAGTATCAATCAAAGGCTTGTGTGGATGATAATGTTATTAGTGGTACATCCCATTTACATAACTCGGATGGTGAACAAAATGAAAAGGATCCTCTTTCAAATTTTGATAAGTATGTAACTAGTACTTCAAGTAACTTTCAACTGAAGTCGTAGATGGATTTTTATTTAGAGGAGAATGTGCTACCAAGAACCACAAATTTTGATGTTTTGGATTGGTGGAAGACAAATGGGGTCAAATTTCTTACTTTACAAAAGATTGCTAGGGATATACTTGCTATTCCAATTTCAAGTGTTGCATCTGAGGCGGCTTTTAGTACAAGTAGTCAGTTAATTAGCCCATATCGAAGTAGGTTGGCTCCGAACACTTTGGAAGCATTGAGGTGCTCTCAAAGTTGGTTACGCAATGAAAGTCATGGTAAGTTTTACAACTTTTCATTTTGTTTAATCTTTAGTTTGTAACCTTTTGTTCTCCCTTTTGATTCTCTTTCATCTAAATGTTTTTTTCTTTCTATTTAGCACCCTTCTTGGAGGTCGATAAGCCGGGTAATTTTGCCACTTGCAACTATGATGTCGATGAACCTATTATAATAAATTGATATAATGATATTAAATTGTTTGTTAACGTTTTAGATAATTGATGTTGCCAGGATTTTCCTCAAACGGCAACACACCGTTGTAGTCCAATCGGCAGTAACTCCGGCTCCTTCTTCAGCCCTGCACAGCCACAAACGTCAACTAAACCGGGGGCGACTCCGGCGTAAGCCCCTCCGGCGTGAGGATAAGTGTTTGTCTGGGAAGATTAATCTGAACAATATGGAAAAGTGTTTGTGGGTGAAGGTGTCCACGTACCTTGGCAATGAAGACTTCCCCCCATATATATACTCCTTTCCTCGTGCCTCTCACGTGCTATCCTCACGTTTCATGCCTCATTCCACGTGTCCTCACTCCATTGGTTAGCAAAAAGAATAAACTCTCAACACGTGATCACTTTTCCCAATGCCCAACCGTTTTATGGGTCCCATTTCGTAGATATTTATATGTCGCTTCTTATGAGTCGCTTCCATTAGATTTGTCTCTCGCTGGATACGGGTAACTGAATACTGTGTCGCCTCGGCATAATATCTCGCCTTCTCATCTCACATCATTATCTCGCCGGCTTGCTTCATTATCCCGCCACTCAGTAACCAATATCTCGTATATTCTATACCTTGGGCTTTCTCTTTAATTGATCTTATTGGGTCATCTCTCGACACAGTTTCCTTCGAACCTCAATTGGGCTACCTTTATCCCTATATTCTTCTTGGGCCTTGACTCACTTTGGTCCTGCTTGATCATTTCCCACTTATACAATTGGCCCAAACCCAACTACTATTTTTGGACAGCATCAGAAGCCCCTAAGTTTGAGGCGAGATTCATTTATGGTCTCGCCGAAAACTTTCTATTCACTATCTCGCTTTCCAAGGCCTACAATTCCTTCTTCATGAAGCCTAAATTCTGAACAAACCCTACTTAAAAACGTGTCATCTTCGTGGCGAACTCCTAAAATTGAATGTGCCGTCATTTGGGACCGTGCCAAAAAAGAGGGAAAATTTAAAATTTTTCATTTTAACTGTCACATCAATCAATTTCCCACATTCTTCTCTCATATATATACCCATTTCTCTTCTCAATTTCACTTTTACACTCTTCTTTTTCCTGAACCTTCCAAAACTCCGGCGAACTCAAACCTTGATTCCGACGAACTCTCTTCCTGTTTCCACCATTCTTTCCAAGATTTGATCAGAAAGTTACTTCCCAAATCCCATTCCGTACTCTATTCGCCCTTTGAAGCTGATTTTGGAGTCTCATTCTTTGTTCCTCCGATTTCCGTTCACATTCTCCGGCGATTCTTCGTCTTCTCCGGCCGTTCTTCATTTTACCAGGTTACTTTCCCAAAACCCTTCACATTCTCTAAACCCCCATATTTTGATCTTTTCACTTTTGCCCAATTATTTGAGTCTTGTTATTCCCTTTATTCGTCCTTTCAATTTTGTTCCGAAATTACCCTTTATGGCGAGATACAAGAATTGCTCTAGGCGGGTTAGATATGGTAGGTGTCAAGTTTCAGACGGCTTATTCAGACGCCTGCGAACTACTTGGGCGAGATTGCCCAAGGCCGACATAGCTAGGATGATGGTTGAAAACTGGGTAGATCCTTCATTAATTGATTCCCTTGAGATCCAAGGTCATTTTTTTCCTCCCCCTTTCAGCCCCTATGTCCCATATTTTTACTTCTCACAAGGAATTAGTCCGATTCATCAAAAATAAATATGACCTCAACTTAAGCAACTCATCTGAATCCCACTGTGTCGCTGATCCCTTTTCTAAACGTAGGACGCATTATAAATCTGTCCTTTCTTCTTCTTCTTCCAGTGGTTCCAGCGAGATGGCCGATCAAGCGACTTCTTCTCCTGCTGCGAGAACCAAAGATCCCCCTTCTACGGGGTCCAAAATCTGAACTTGAGAAGGTAACATCTTCATTAATCCTGCTCATGCTGAGGCGGGATCCTCTCTCGCTCCTGATACAAGTTCTCTCATTCCTAATCCCCTCACCACTTGGCATACCCTATGCAACATTGATCCCTCCCTTTATCGCATTTCTGATTATCAAGGAGACACCTCCCTCGCCCATCTGAGAGAAATGCGAGATGGCATAGTTGTTTTTCCTTCACAGCTCAAAGCTGGCCTTAGGATTCCCCTTGATCCTTTTCTTTGTGAAGTTCTCTATAAAGCCCAAGCCATGATTACTGAAATTCATCCTAATGCAATAAGGATAATTACTGTTTTTATCACCATATGCCGTGCTCTGAGAAAGGAACCCACGGTCACTTCTCTAGTTACTTTATTTAAAGGGTACAAACAAACCAACAAACTCGAGAGCGGGATAGAAGAAACCCGCCTATCTCTTCAATACCAACGAGGCCCAAAAGTCCATACTCCTTTGCCCACCAAAGTTCATGACTGGATGGACGACCCACTTTTCATTGTCTCTTGCATAGGGTGGTCTCATCCCGCTGATCTCTATCCTATCAAACCCCAAGTTGAGACTAAAGATGCTTCTGTTGTGGGCGACAACGCCCTTATTGGCGCTATTCGCTCTTTAGTTGCCCTTCCCGCAGAATCTCCCGCTGATACACCCCAACCTCTTATTTCTTGGAGGGGTATTTTGCGGAATAGAGAACTACTTGACCAAGTCAGAATCGCCGACAACGTACCTCTTGCCCCGCCTCGGATTCCAATCAGCTACGTTTATTTTGATGGATGGGAGCAGCACACGGATAACAAATATGCTCATGAGTGTCAATCGTGCAAGGGTACTCGCCATTGCACCGCAATGAATACTGTTCTTTGTATGTATTTTCTCTAACCTTATCCTTCTTTTCTTTTTAACTCACATTTGAATGATTCTAACTCTTAACTTTCTTTCTCTTTGTTTTCAGATCACCAAGCCAAATCAATGGAGAGTCGCCAAAACGCCAACTTGGAAATGAACAGGAGAATGAAGCGACTCGCCAGCACCCGCGATACTGCCCTCAGCCTCCTTCCCGCTAATCTTCCCTTGCCTTTATCTCTTGATGGCAAAGATACAGAGGAAATTGCCTTGGAAAAGGCCCAAGGTTCTTCCAAAGCCAGAGCTAAACCCAACAATCCAGGAACCAGGGCTAAGCGCCAAAAAAGGATTGCCTCAGTTCAAACCAATGTCGCCACTGCCACCCAAGAAGCTATTCCCTCTACTCCAGTTGTTAATCAGGATCCTCCATCTACTGAAACTCTTCCAACTACCCAAGCTCTTCCATCTAAAGAAGGTAATGTTCCGCCGGTTTCTGTCCCGCCAATTTTTATCTTGCCATCTAATGATGTCCCTGTTGAAGAAAACGTTAACATTCCTCCTTCTGAGGCTGTCCAAACAAACTCTCCCGCGCCTGTTGGCGATGCAACAGAGCCCATTCAAAATGACGATCCTCCTCCTCCTCAAGATATGGAATTTTGCGACCTAGCAAATGTTTCTAACTCGCCTCCTACTCCACGCGACCCACAAACTTCCTCAGCTCTTCCAACTCCTAGCTGGCTTCAGGAAAATTTTGAGAAGCCCACTAATTTTAATGGGCTCTATGAACTGTGCAAAGAAGCTGCCAATGTCCCTCGTTTGACGGGATTGATTAACGAAGTTCGCGGTGTTGATGAGTGTTTAATTGGCAGTTCTGCTCTGATTCGTGCTAGCGATCCCATCCAAGTCCAGCGAGTAACGGATATGGATATAGACCATGCCGCTTGCCAGGCTGGGATTTACTATTCAATGGTATGTCGCTCTTCCCTTTATCCAATTTGTTATTTTATTCCTTTTGGCTTTAATCTTAACTTTTTCATGTAGCTTGGTGCTTCTATTATTGGCATCAATGACAAGAACCATCAACTTGCCAAGGACGTAACGCGGTTAGAAAACTCTAACCAAATCTTGAAAAGAGACAAAGACCTCCTTCGCGGCAAAGTTGGTAGGCGAGATACAACAATCACCAAATTGGAGGGGGAGCGAGATAAATTGAAGACTGACTTAGTCGCTTCTCGAAATCAGTTCGAGACCGTCAACACCGAGCTCAATGCCGCCAATACCAACCTTGACAAGGCTACTACTGAACTCACTTCTGCCAACGAAAAAGCCGCCAAACTTCTGAGCGAGAATGAGACTCTAAAGGAGACTCATGCCGCTGACACTCAATTCTTCCAAGGCGAGATAACTAAACTGCGGGAAGAGATGATGGGCAAAGTCACTGAAATAACCTCTCTTAATGCTGACATGGCCAAGCTCAAAGACGATCTTATGGACATTGGCGACCAAACCTCCCTCCAAGTCATGCGAGCCGCATTTGCGGGACGGCTGAGATACCTGCCATTACGATCGAGCGACTTGCCAAATGGGGCTCAGAGCCAATCTTCAGTGATATATGTCGCCTGGGTCATCCTTTAGTTCCATATTCAGCTGATGAACTCAAAGATCTGGCGGAGGAAGATGCACTATTGGGTAAGTCGCCTTGGAATCCCCCTTCTGCTCATTCTCCCAATGTTCTTGCCCTATGGAATAATCAATTGGAACATAAACATCAACTCTTGGATGATGCCAAGGCCCTTGCTCTTGCGGCCTCCAGCTCTTCTCAGCCCGCACCAACTGATGAACCAACAACTGATACTTGATTATGCTTTAGTACTTAATTTCTTCTCATAACCTTTTGTAACTTGCCTTGGTGGCTAAGCAATTTTAATTTCTTTTATTCGGGCCTACGTGCCTTGTAAACAATGTGTATTATTCGCGGCCTTCGTGCTTGCCTTTTTGCCTTTATGTTTTATTTGCTTGTTTCATCATTTCTATCTTGCTTTTGCTATTTTGTTTTGATAGTTCATCAAAATCATTATTTTGCATAACAGGTACCCCATACTTATACTCCCATCGAAAAAGTGAAGTAATCTTTAGGCGACTTTACTTATAGTGCATACAATGCGACTCACATTGTCGCCGATCTTTGTTTCTTTTTTGCTTCTTTCTTGCTTTTTTCGTGATTCTTACTTAGAATAATTTCCTTACTTTGTGCCTCCACGTCTTTATTTGCCTTCAGACAAAATATACCTTTCTTTCTTAATTTATGTCTTTTCATACTCCTCCAAACGAGATACATTCACTTCCCTTTTCACGACATCTTTACCTGCCATCTAGGCGAGATGTGCTTCCTTTCATACATGTCACATTTTTTCATGCCATTTAGGCGAGAGGGGTTTATTTCTCGTTTATAGTCCGTGGACTTTCTCATTTATAGTCGCCATAGACTTTGTTTTCTATAGTCCTTAGACTTTTCATTTTATAGTCCATAAGCTCTCATTTTTATAGTCCGTAGACTCTCATTTTTATAGTCCGTAGACTCTCATTTTTATAGTCGCATCCGTATACATGCCATACAGGTGAGATGGGACTTTCATTCATGTTTATAGTCGCATCCATATACATGCCATACAGGTGAGATGGGACTTTCCTTCCTGTTTATAGTCGCATCCATATACATGCCATACAGGCGAGATGGGACTTTCCTTCCTGTTTATAGTCGCATCCATATACATGCCATACAGGCGAGATGGGACTTTCCTTCCTGTTTATAGTCGCATCCATATACATGCCATACTGGCGAGATGGGACTTTCCTTCCTGTTTTAGTCGCATCCATATACATGCCATACAGGCGAGATGGGACTTTCCTTCCTGTTTATAGTCGCATCCATATACATGCCATACAGGCGAGATGGGAATTTCCTTTTTATAGTCCGGAGACTTTCTTTCACATGATACTTTGCGACTTACTTTTCTTTTCTCTTTTTCTTCATCAATTTGTTTCAATAATTCATCAAAATTGTTTTGATAATTCATCAAAAAACTCTTTGCCTTCTAAACTTTGGCGAGATATCCTTATATACATATACTCCCATCGAAAAAGTGAAGTTGTCTTTAGGCAACTTTACTCCTAGCGACTTACTTTTATGCTTTTGACGACATGTCACATAGACATTATTACTAGACAACATTTGATAAAAGCAAAATAAACTTAGATCGTAGGCTTTCATACTTTTATTTCTTTACTTTCATTTTAACATTTTCAAGATGTATATAATTTTCATTCATAACACTATCACTTCAAAGCATGCATAATTTTCATTCATAAATGGAAAACTCCATATATTCATAATATTCAGATCTTCATACTATTTTAATAAGCATACTATTAAATAAATAAATTACTTCTTACTTCTTTGATGATATCGCTTAAAGCATTCTCCACATGTTGTCTCGCGCCTTCCATGTGTTCACCGCCATTCCACTTTCTTTCTTTCCACCATGATATTCCTTCTCCTTCTCAATGTCGCTTTCTCCCCAATTGTCGCCACCTTGTGGTAGAACTTCAATTGCTTCCACCTCCATCTTTTCATATTTGTCATCCTCAAATTCAACTATTTCCTCGATTCTTGGCTCTTTCATTTTGACAAACTTAACCAATCTTGATTCTTCCATTTTGGCATGAATTGCCCCCTGATTCCCCAAACTTTCTTCATATTTCTCCTCAACCATCTTTCCATCAATATTCCGCATATTACTCATTTTTCGCAGCCCTTCCTCCTCCAAGTCAGTGACCATATTGACTTTCGCATCTCGGATTGCCAAAGCTGTTGAAAGCGAACTAGAACTTGCCTTTGCCGCCGTTTGGATCTCGATCTTCTTCTGAATTACTTCTTTGACTTCACTTTTCAAACAAGCTATTCCTTTCGGAGTGGGGAATTTGACTCGTTGATGCGGGATAGACACGACCATCTCGAAAGTCTGCATAAAGGGAATACCTACGATGGCGTTGTATGGAGACACTAGGTCTATCACCATGAACTCTACCGTACGGGTTCTTGCCTTTTCGTCCTCTCCTATCTCTACCGCCAGCGAAATCGTTCCCTTGACCCGCACCGTATGGTTCGTAAATCCTTCCAAAAATCTTTTGTACGGTACCAGATTAGCTTCTGTATATTTCATTTTCTTAAAAGCTTCATAGTATAGGATGTTGCGACTTGCTCCTGAGTCTACCAACACTCTGTG
Source organism: Adenophora triphylla var. japonica (assembly GCA_022495995.1). Lineage (NCBI taxonomy): Eukaryota > Viridiplantae > Streptophyta > Magnoliopsida > Asterales > Campanulaceae > Adenophora > Adenophora triphylla. The sequence continues at coordinate 57,627 of JAFEMH010007630.1, forward strand.
TAGTATATTGTTTCCTGGAGCAATTGTAATCACTACGGGTTGACATCCATGGCTGGGCGTTAAAGCTAATTATCGCCTTAAGAAGCTAATGATCCTCTCTTCATTTGGAGGGTAAGCGGGAATATGGCAGGTATGCGATAGTGACATGATCTGATTACTTAGACAGGTGATACTAGCTGGCTCATGAATTACCAGTATTTCATTCCTCTCGCCATTTCCTCCTTGAGCCGCCACATTCTGTTCCTGCCATACATATTCTTGCAACTCCCCCCGGTCAATTTTACCTTGGATCACCTTTTTCAAGGTATTCTCATTTACAGAAGTTAATTTTAGCTTTGATAACTGCTTCTATTAAATTAAGGCACTATTTTGAAACACATACTATAATTGTACGCACTAACTATCCTATTAAGAATGTTATGAGAAAACCAAAGATGTCAGGTCAGATGGCGAAGTGGTCTGTACAATTAAGCACATACGACATCAAATATGAGCCCAGAACAGCAATAAAATCTCAAGCTTTAGCTGATTTTGTGGCTGACTTTAGTCCAACCATGCAACAAGAGGTGGAATTGGAGGTTCAGCAACTTCAAGATGACGAAATCCTGAAGATGTGGACTCTCTACACAGATGGTGCTTCTAACATGAGAGGTACAGGTCTTGTTGTTGTACTAAAATCGCCACAAGGGGACATAATACCACAATCCATCAGCTGCAGTTTCAAGGCCACTAATAATGAAGCAAAATACGAGGCATTAATTGCAGGTCTAACGTTGGCCCAGGACCTAGATGTCAAGCATATCCGAGTGTTTATAGATTCATTGCTAATTGTCAACCATTACAATGGATCCTACATAGCAAAAAATGCGAAGATGATGACATATTTGGAAATTGTAAAAATTCTGGCGGCCAAATTCAAAACATTTACTTTGGAACAGATTCCACGAGAGGAAAACTCTCAAGCAGATGCTCTGGCAAACTTAGGTTCAACCTTCAAAAGCATTTCACAGACAAGCATCCCAATTGTGCATGTTGACATCCCAGCAATTGATCATCTTGAACTGTTCGTTCTAGATGTCGACGTACCTTCCCCTCCAAGAAGAACTTCTTGGACACTCTCCTATTATCAAGTATCTCTTAGATGATACGATCCCACCCGAGGAGAAAATGCTAGAGCCTTCGTGGTAAGAGTATCTAAGTATTTACTTATTGATAACCTTTTGTTTAGAAAATCTGCTTTGCGGTCACTACTTAAGATGTCTAGAAGCGAGGCCAAGGCCCATCGGGTTCTCAAGGAACTGCATGAAGGAGAGTGTGGAAATCATACCGGGGGCAGAAGTCTGCATACCAAGGCTCTGAGGATGGGCTATTTTTGGCCCACAATGAGAAGGGACGCCGCGGACTATGCAAAGAAATGTGACTCCTGTCAACGACATGGGGACATCCTGCACCAGCCAGCAGAGCTATTGCATCCTATCCTGTCTCCATGGCCATTTATGGTTTGGGGAATAGACATCGTAGGAAAATTACCCAGGGCACCAGGAGGAAGAGTATTTCTATTAGCTATGACAGACTATTTCTCTAAATGGGTAGAAGCTGAGGCGTATGTACAAGTTCGTGACAGAGAAGTAATCTCTTTCATCAAAAGAAATATATTCAGCCGATTTGGGATACCTTCAGAGATAATTTGTGATAACGGCTCCCAATTCATTAGTAAGAAAACCCAAGATTTCTTGACATCTTGGGGAGTCAAGATGGTGACATCTTCACCTGTTTACCCTCAAGCCAATGGATAGGCAGAATCTAGCAACAAAATAATCATAAGCAACTTAAAAAAGAGACTGAACCAGAAGAAGGGATGATGGACAGAAGAGTTGCCAATGGTTCTATGGGCTGCCAGGACGACATCTAAGAATGCTACTGGTCAAACTCCCTATTCACTTGTATTTGGGACAGAATCAGTTATTCCTGCAGAAGTACTTGTACCTACGGCCAGATACAGTTTGTTAACATCTGAACATAATACAGACATCTTGACATATGACTTGGATACAGTAGACGAACTAAGGGACATGGCCAAAGTTCGGATGGCAGCATATCAACAAAGGGTAGCCAGATCTTACAATAAAAATGTAAGGGTTAGAAGGTTCCAAGTAGGAGATTTAGTCCTATGAAAGGCATTCCAAAATACAAAGGAACTCAATACAGGCAAGCTCGCCCCAAAGTGGGAAGGACCTGTTGGGTTTTATGGGTCCATGCACAGCGGAATTAAGCATAAAATTAACACAAAACCCAAGCCCTAAGATTCGTTCTATATGATTAAATTGAATTGCTATGAGATAGAATTTACCAACCTAAATTGCTTTCCGGTCTTGAGCTATCGAACGGATAATTATGTGATTCGTAATCACAAACTTTTGATCTTCAAATCTTCGAATCTTCAACTCCTTTGGATCTTCAGATTTGAACTCTAGGTCTTTGATTTGTTTGAACAAAACTAAGACCCTCTTTATTAATCCACACAAATATGAATGTCAAGAACAATTCTCGGGTTGGGAATTGCTAGATTCCTAAAACTTATGGAAGAATATTGAGAGTATTTTTGTTATGATTTTCCCTTGAAAATTTCGGCCGGACCTTAGGGTTGACGGACCTCACATATTTATACTACTTTAGTGTAAATATGTTTCCTAATCGAATTAGGAGAACAGTCATTGTCAAAAAAGCGTACGTGGCTAGTTATGTCGCACGACATAAGTAGCCGGTGGCTAGTTATGTCGCGTGACATAACTAGCCGATGGCTAGTTATGTCGCGTGACATAAGTTGCCAAATACGTAAACTCTCAATCATTCTTCCCTTGGTTCAACCAACTCATTCTATTTGTGTGTGACCCAATAGGATTGTATTATGTTGGCAATGAGTCCGATCATATCGACCCTCATAAGACATAAGCGGACTCTAGCAAGCCATTATGTCCACTCCAAATAACACAACGTAAGAGTTCACGTTTCCAATGGTACACTTCCATTTCTCCCTTTGTCTCACGATGTTATATTGAACACAAGTCATGGTCCACGTCAACTTGTATTTGTTCAATGCTTTCTCGATCTTGAGTATAATGATAGTCCAATCATATTGGGGTGTGGCCACACGCTTTCATCATTATCACTCATCGAGGGGCCCAAGCAAAACATCTCTCTCTTTTGAGGGACAAATTCCATCTTGACTTATCATCCTTCCCATCATGAATCCGATCATGCCAAAGATAGCCTTTATAGATATCGTGTTAAGATACCGTTTGACTAAAATCAAACATAACTTTTCATCATATGTAAGGTCATGATAATCTCGGGTCTAGGGACTAAATGAAGTAACCTTATGAGATTTATGACATTTGACCATGACATAAATCTCATACGGGTCAAGTCCGATCACTTGTTCTCTAACAAGTACCCATAATTTCAATGTGCATCTCTATGCATATAATCATCATATGATTATCCATTGACAATTATACTAATTATTCTCTTAATAATTAGGGACGGAGATTATTACAATAAATATGCAAACTATATAATAATCAAATAATAAACATAAACGATAAAGATGATACATAACGGTTTTCGGTTAAACATAACTAAAGCCTAGGGCATTACACCAACAGCCTCCCACTTGCACTAGGCTCCATTTATGTATCAAATACTCATGGATCTAACATGACCATCATGCTTCTGCCTGGGCGAGGGTCTTTGTAAGTGAATCCCTTATGTCATCATCGGTTGATACTTTGTATATTTTAACGTCTTCTCATTCTTTATGAATTCCTTGAAGAACGTCTAAGTGAGTGTTTGGATCATTTGTTGTGACCTTGGTTCCATTGTTTGCACAAGTGGCACCACTATTTGTCATAACAAAAGTTTCACCGATTAGTGATACTTGGAACATTTCCAAAACACTAATGAACTTTTTGATTCAAAGCTTGCCTCTTTTAGCCACATCATATGTTGCCAAAATTCGGCCTTAGTAGTAGAATCGACTACAATTTACCTTGGAACTCTTCCAATCAAAACCGCACCTCTAATAAGTATAAACACAAATCCTAATTGCGATTTTAAAATAACTTTGTTAGTTTGGAAGCTAGCACCTATGTAACCCTTACAACAAGATTAACTTCCAATCTTTCAAATCCCAAGAGCGTATCCTTAGTTCTTCTTAAGTACTTAAGGAACATCTTGACTGCCATCCAATGGTTCTCATCACAGGATCAGATTGGTATCGACTCATCATGCTTAGAGCATATGAGATGCCGGGTCTAGTACAAATCATGGCATACATGACAGATCCAAGTGCCGCAGCATATGGAACTTCATTCATTCCCTTTTTGCTCATCAGTTGTCATAAGACAATGAATATTGCTAAGAGAAATACCATGACCCATTGACAAGCTACTCTTCTTAGACTCTTCTAAGAATCTTGTCAATGTGAACACTTTGACTCAAACCAATTTATCCTTCTAGATCCATCTTTATAGATCTTGATGCCAAGGATGTAATCGGCTTCACCCATATCTTTCATTGAGAAACCTTTCCTTGACCAAGACTTAACAGTCTTAAGTGTCGGAACTTGTTTTCCAATGAGTAAGATATCATTGTAATAAAACAATAGAAATAATATTACGCTCCCATTGAATTTCATGCATACACAAGATTCATCTTTGTTCTTTGATGAAGTCAAACTCTTTGACCAATTCATCAAAAGCTTGAAGATTCCAATTCCTTGAAGCTTGCTTCAATCCATCTCATGGATCTTTGCAACATGCATACTTTATTAGAGTTTCTTGGATCGACAAACTATTCGGGTTGTGTACTCTACACATTCTTAATAATCTTTCCATTTAAAGAAAGTCGTTTGACATCCATTTGTCATATCACATAGTCACAATATGTGATAATGGCAATTGAAAATCTAACAGAACTTCGACATTGTAAGCTGGCGAAAAGGTTTCAACATAGTCAATACTATAAATTTGCCTAAATTCCTTTGTTACAATCCTTAGTCATGAAAGTACACACCTTCCCATCCATGTCGGTCTTGAAGACCTTCTTGCATCCCATTAGTTTTTACACCTTGGTAGCCCAATCAAGTTCCAAACTTGATTGTCAAACATGGATTGTAATTTGGATTCCATGGTTCATAACCATCTATCCAAATTAGGAGGGGACATCGCTTATTGATAGCAAGTAGGATCGTCATTCTTAATGACTTTCACTTTATCACTTTCCGCAACGAGAAATCATTATTCCTTGAGTTCGGATCGTGACCCATCCAATCTCACGATGGACTTGTGCATCTTGAACCGGTTTCACAACTCCTTTGTGAACTTGGTTCTGTCTCTACTCTTGGTTCCATATTATTTTCGGGTTCTTGAACTTCTTTCAAGATTAATTTTACTCCCACTAGATTCTTTATTGAGAAACTATTTCTCAAGAAACAAATCGTGTAGAGCAACAAACATTTTGTTCTCTTTGTGATTGTAAAATCAATATCCGAAAATAACCTTGTTAGATTTGGTGCTAACTTATAAGAGACAAGTCTATTTACATAAGATTCGCAACCCCAAATCTTCATGAAAGACAAACTAAGTTTTCTTCCATGCCACATCTCATGTGGGGCCTTAGGAATCGATTTAGTAGGGACTCGATTCAGTGTAACCGCATTATTTCTAAGGCATATCCTCGAAAAGGAAATATGAAATAGGAAAGTCTCTGATTGACATATCATCGAATGAACCATGTCCTACAAGGTTCAATTCCTCCTTTCGAGATACACCATTCATAGTGGTGTTCGGTGTGGAGTCAACTCTTGAAACAATTTCATAGTTTTGAGATGATTGTCAAACTCTTGGCTCAAATATTCATCACCTCGATCTAATTGAAGTACTTAACAGTTTTACCAAGTTGTTTTGTACTTCATCTTTGAAATGTTCAAAACATCTCAAACGATTCACCTTCGGACTTCATCAAATAGACATAGTCATATCTAGATAAGTCTTTAGTGAAATGATGAAATACCGAAGTCTTCCCCTAGCAATGCTACTTAACAGTCCATATACATCTCATGTATAATGACCAATAAGTCACTAGCCCTCCCACTACTCTTAGTGTAGGGTGGTTTGATCATTAATCTCAAGAAACAAGATCCACATTCCTCAAATGATTCATCGTCATATGAGTCTAAAAGTCCATGTTAATGGAGTTTAGATATATGTTTCTTATTTATTTGACCAAGCGCAATGCCATATGAACGCGTTGTTCATATTGTTCGGTTTAGATTTCCATTTATATTATAGATATCTTCAACATTATTTTGTATCTTATCATCACGGATATGAAGACCATTCAATGACATATGCATTATAATAAGGCATATCATTAAATAAATATAAAACTTCTTATTGAAAATAAAGAAAATTATATCCTTCATCATCCATTTAAGAAACGAAATAATACTCCTACTCAAATTCGGAACGTAGTCATACTTGTTCAAAACAAGTACTACTTCACAAGGCAAAGTGACTTCATAAGTCCCTTATGGCTAATGTTGCAACTCTTGCTCCATTCCCATGCTTAGGTTTAATTTACCTTATTTGAGTAGCTTTCTATTCTTTGTTCCTTGCACATTTAAACAAATGTGGGATTCAATCTGTATCATATACCCAAGAACAAGAAGTCGAAAGAAAAATATCTATCATATAGATACTTGAAGTAGTAGCAATCATATTGCCCTTCTTCACCTTTTAGGCCTTCCTAATAAGCCTTGCAACTTTGCTTCCAATGACAATCTTATTGCAATGATAGCAAACTGCATCCTTTTGAGACACTTTGGGTTTGACCTCTTCGGCTTTGACAACATTTGTCCTAGGTTTAGCAACTTTTGCTTTACCTTTTTTTTTTCTTCCTTTATGAACCCTTTTATTGTGTCAACCATTAACACAATTTGCGAATTGCTCCTTCTTTCATCATATGAATTGAGAGCCTTCACCACAACATATATCTTTTGCCTAGTTCGCATTTGGAACATTTCCTTTATGCGGTGTGCTAGAACAAAAGAATAGTTATCATGTGCTCAAGGTTCTTCATAAGAGCCTTTAAACACGGTGGCAAATACAAGGCAAGCAATATTGTCAGAATCATCAATATGTTTCTAATGTTGCTTCCTTATTTGCCCTTTGCAACATTTGCAGTGGGTTCAATAGGAACGGATTCGTCAAGAACGTACACATTTACCCAAGAACCATTCTTTAGGCTTCTGATCCAATCAGAATTATATGTATCGTTCCTTTCAAACTTTGTCCTTCATAAGGACGAATCGCAATTATCATTATGTAATGCTACTTCTACAACAAAATATACAAATTATATGAACACATATCAATATCAACACATTTATCATTTAAGAGCAAATAGTGTATTTTACAAATACTCCCACTAAATCATACACCTTCCAATGCAAATAAGCATAATATGCATTTAATGGGCTAAGATCCAACTTTAATTTAATCTCCAAGTACGCTATGGCGCACCGCTCAAGATTAAACTAATTAGGTAGAAAAACATCAATCATATCGTATATGACTCTTAGGACTAAGATCCATCTTTAATTTAATCTCAAGTACGCTATGGCGCACCGCTCAAGATTAAACTAATTAGGTAGAAAACATCAATCATATCGTATATGACTCTTAGGATCTTTTATGAGATTTATTTAAGACATCATATGTCTAAGCATATTTTAATCTCATCTTATGCCTTGGGTCCAAAACCATTTTGATAACCCAATTAAGTTCATTCATATTAAACGTATAGGAACCACCATTTCCTCATCTTGCTCGCAAACGGAATAGAATCAAAGTACCTTGCTATGGCAAGCCCACCCAAAACTATCCGAGTGGTCTCAAGTGTTTAATCATGAATTGGCATAAAAGAACTTAAAAGTTAAATGAAGGTTCTTTAAGGTAGATTATAAGCATATCAGCAAAGATAGTCATAATCATGCACCAGGTAAGTTCCCAGGAAGATAGGTGAGCCACAAGGACTTCTTAAGTACCAACTCTTCCTTAGACAGAACTCACCTAGTCATGCACAATTAGAAATCAATTCTGATTTGGCAACATAATCACTACCTTTTACAAACAATTAGTTTCCTTTTAAATTTCGCGTATTTATGACTTGTTTCCATAAACAATCATAAGATCCAAAATTTACAATGTCTAAATCTAAACATATTAGGAAACTAAATATCATGTTTCAACTAAACATCTAATTTAATAAAATAAAATTCTTAACATGTAAGAACAAATAAAACATGCATCGCAATAATTATTAAAATCATATTTTAATCAATTAATCATGCATATCAATGAATCAATCTATCGCGGACTTATAAACTCAATTTTATAACATCCAGATTTTCATATACATTGCAATAATTATTAAAATCACATTTTAATCAATTAATCATGTATATCAATGAATCAATCTATCGCGGACTTATAAACTCAATTTTATAACATCCAGATTTTCATATGAACATATCAGATTGTAAACACAATCACGAATAGCGAGAAAAAATTGAACAAAGCGATTACGCCGGTTTTGGCTTATTATGTCGCGTGACATAACTAGCCGGTGGCTAGTTATGTCGCGTGACATAACCGCGGCAGTTACCAGATTTCCTCCTTTGGCTTAATATGTCGCACGACATAGGTAGCCGATTCGCGAGATTTCAGATTTCAATCAATTCGGATTACATGCAATTAAATCATATAAAACAACCCTTTTCTGATTTAATTCAACATAATTAAGTAAGCGATTTTCACATTGTTTCACATAAACAATCAAAATTCTATCGCATACAAAAAAACATGCAACGAACATATAAACAATTTATATAATCATTCTAGCATGTTAATTCAAACTTAACCATACGAACGGGGCTGCGATACCACTTTGTTGGGTTTTATGGGTCCATGCACGGCGGAATTAAGCATAAAATTAACACAAAACCCAATCCCTAAGATCCGTTCTATATGATTAAATTGAATTGCTATGAGATAGAATTTACCAACCTAAATTGCTTTCCGGTCTTGAGCTATCGAACGGATAATTATGTGATTCGTAATCACAAACTTTTGATCTTCAAATCTTCGAATCTTCAACTCCTTTGGATCTTCGATTTGAACTCTAGGTCTTTGATTTGTTTGAACAAAACTAAGACCCTCTTTTGGTAATCCACACAAATATGAATGTCAAGAACAATTCTCGGGTTGGGAATTGCTAGATTCCTAAAACTTATGGAAGAATATTGAGAGTATTTTTGTTATGATTTTCCCTTGAAAATTTCGCCAAACCTTAGGGTTGACGGACCTCACATATTTATACTACTTTAGTGTAAATATGTTTCTTAATCGAATTAGGAGAACAGTCGTCAAAAAGCGTACGTGGCTAGTTATGTCGCACGACATAAGTAGCCGGTGGCTAGTTATGTCGCGTGACATAACTAGCCGGTGGCTAGTTATGTCGCGTGACATAAGTTGCCAAATACGAAACTCTCAATCATTCTTCCCTTGGTTCAACCAACTCATTCTATTTGTGTCTGACCCAATAGGATTGTATTATGTTGGCAATGAGTCCGATCATATCGAACCCTCATCATAAGACATAAAGCGGACTCTAGCAAGCCATTATGTCCACCCAAATAACACAACGTAAGAGTTCACGTTTTCAATGGTACACTTCCATTTCTCCCTTTGTCTCACGATGTTATATTGAACACAAGTCATGGTCCACGTCAACTTGTATTTGTTCAATGCTTTCTCGATCTTGAGTATAATGATAGTCCAATCATATTGGGGTGTGGCCACACGCTTTCATCATTATCACTCATCGAGGGGCCCAAGCAAAACATCTCTCTTTTGAGGGACAAATTCCATCTTGACTTATCATCCTTCCCATCATGAATCCGATCATGCCAAAGATAGCCTTTATAGATATCGTGTTAAGATACCGTTTGACTAAAATCAAACATAACTTTTCATCATATGTAAGGTCATGATAATCTCAGGTCTAGGGACTAATGAAGTAACCTTATGAGATTTATGACATTTGACCATGACATAAATCTCATACGGGTCAAGTCCAGTCACTTGTTCTCTAACAAGTACCCATAATTTCAATGTGCATCTCTATGCATATAATCATCATATGATTATCCATTGACAATTATACTAATTATTCTCTTAATAATTAGGGACGGAGATTATTACAATAAATATGCAAACTATATAATAATCAAATAATAAACATAAACGATAAAGATGATACATAACGGTTTTCAGTTAAACATAACTAAAGCCTAGGGCATTACACCAACAGGACCCTACCTGATAGATGCACAGGCCGGGAAAGGAGCATATCGTCTGTCAACCTTGGATGGCCAAATGATACCACGAAGTTGGAACGCCATTCACCTTAAAAGGTATTACATCTAAACAATGCACCCCTTTAACTCATCTCATCTCAGGTATGGATAATCCTTTATTTATTTGTAACCTTCCATTTTCCTATTTACTATTTTCTTACTTCATTACAAATCATGATGTCACTAACACAACTTGTGGAGAGGCGTCAACATAGTTGACGTCCATTTTTAACATGTCTTTGTCTTATGAGGTGTTGACATACGAAAATGGGAACATATCGAAAGTACGCGAAATCAGAAGAACAACGAATTCTCCTCCGTCAGAGTGTGAATACCCCATCCCGATGCAACACGCATTCGAATGTTTGAAATAAATAATCATATAATGTCGGACCGAAATGGGATATTCATTTAGTAACACTCGCTTTAAACCATATTAAAATATTAGTTTAATTTTGAGAGTCGCCACGCCACTTTGATATAGCCCAAAGCTTTGAAAAAAGGCTAAATATGTAATTGGGTTCGGGGGTCAAGTTACAACAGAAGAAGAAACGCTATCACTCCTATTGCCCGACGGATCGGTCTTTCTAGCATGTGGGGTGTTGGTTGTGTGCGGTGTTTACAGGAATAGATAGAAGAAACGGGATCATGCATAAGGAGGAGGGGAGAGAAAGAATTAATTGATGATCACACCCTAGAACCTTTGAGTTAGGCCCTCGGAAGGTGCACTAATCAACGTTCATCCTTGGGGGACTGTTGATCATGGGACAATTATTACTAAGGTGGAAAGTAAGAAATAGTTCCTAGATCCATTGGGTTTTCTTGGGCGAAACCTTAGATCATCCTCGGCTATGCATATTTAAATATATTAAAATAGTCCTAAATCTAGCATAAAGGCACAATTAAAATATAATAAGCATGCAAATATTATTATAATATGGCAATAATAATAATAATAGGGAACAAAAATATTAATAAGAGACTTACCAATTGTAGCAAGACTTTGGGATCGAATCTAGGGCGATTCGAAGAACGTGGGGAGAGATACGGACAAAACAAGTATAGTCTTGAATTTCTGGGGTAAAATAATGTGTGTTGAAAATGGATACCGAGGACGCCTATTTATAGTGCTTCGGTAATTGGGCTGGACCAGATGAAGGGTTGATCGGCCTTAAATATAAGGTTCGATCGGCACAGAAATAAAGGGTCGATCGGCGCTAAAGCTAAGGTTCGATCGGCATAGAAAATAAGGGTCGATCGGCCATTTAGAAGAGAAGGGCCGATCGACACTATCTCCTGGCGTACTTTCCACGCGTGCGGATGACGGCGGAGGGGACAGAATGATTAAGGGATTTTTTAGGGTTCCATTTAATTAACCGGGCCAGGATATTTTGAACTACCCTTTTTTAGGACCGGGTACTAACAGTAGCCCCTCGGCGACGCTTCTTGTAAGACAAGTGGGGTCGACGATAAAAAATAGGATCCGTCCTGAAAAAAGGGATTTCAGGAGGTGAAACGATGATCTTGCGGATGTGAGGTTTGGACTCGAGCTGAGTCGCAAATGGAAGATGACCAGGTAGGTCGAGCGGCTGGACCCACGTCGGGCTACCTACGTATCCCAAGAGGAATCAAGCCAAGTCGTAGTTCGAAAGAGTGGGCGTTTAGTACCCAAGAATGGCGGACGTGCGGCGTCTCAAACCGAAGATATAATTGTGTGGGAATCACCCAAGGATGCGTGACTACGTGAAAGTCACTGGAATGTGAAGACGTGACTGCATGAAAGTCATTGGTGTAACTGTGCGGGAGTCACCTAAAAAATTGTGAGAGTATGACTATGAGGGGGTCACCCGAAAGATAAGAATTTTTAACTGTGTGGGAGTCACCCCGAAAAATAAGGTTTTGACTTTGTGGGAGTCACCCCGAAAAATAAGGATTTGACTTTGTGGGAGTCACCCCGAAAAATAAGGATTTTGACTTTGTGGGAGTCACCCCGAAAATAAGGATTTTGACTTTGTGAGTCACCAGAAAAATAAGGATTTGACTTTGTGGGAGTCACCCCGAAAAATAAGGATTTGACTTTGTGGGAGTCACCCCGAAAAATAAGGATTTGACTTTGTGGGAGTCACCCCGAAAAAGTAGGAATTTGACTTTGTGGGGAGTCACCCCGAAAAATAAGGTTTTGACTTTGTGGGAGTCACCTCGAAAAATAAGGATTTGACTTTGACTCGGATTTTGCTTTGGATTGCTTGCTGATGAGATGTATTTGGGTGAGCGGGTGACGAGACAGCATTATGCGTGGGCTCCGCTTTATGCGCCTCAGCATCCTCCCAGGAATATGTGGTATCCGAACCGATTGGCGAGGAGGGCGGAGTATCTGCTTGGGGTCCCTACTTATCAGTTCCGGCTTGATATGGACTATGTGGACTTTGTGGTGCTTTTTCTGAGATCACTGCAGGTAGTGAGGTGGACTGCTGAGGCTGCCGAGGCTGCCGATATGGGGGAGCAAGGCTTAGTTATCCCCGAGCCGATGGGTGCTGGACATCCCGAGATTGTAGACATGCCTCCGTTTCCCGACCATTTCTTTGTGCACATGGACCACGGGCAGGTGAGGGTAGACTTGACGCCCACAGAGGCTGACGAGGTCGAGGCTGCTCAGCTTCCTCCAGATAGTGCCGGCGGGGTATGCCTCTTACTTTTCCTCTTCATGCACTGATTATTATGTTTTAGCCATGGTGTAACTCTCGCACCTGATTTTGCAGGTTACCCGGGATTCCTATGTGCGGGCGTAGGCGAGACCAATGTGTCTTGAGCCGTCTGCTGAGGAGTGCAGTGCAGGCACTTTCCTGCCAATCCCGGAGGTCAGTGGACGTGGATCCGGCGCAGCGGAGACAGCGATCCCATGATGAGGGTAGCTCGACATCCAGATTTTTTCGTGGTCGCGCTTCGACCTCCCGTCGGGGTCATTAGGACTTTTTATTTTGTAGTACCTGTAGGAAAAAGTAGGAAAGAAGCATGCAGACTCTAATTTTGATGCTGACTCACTGATGTAATGCAAATGCTTTATGTACAAGCTTATGGGTTTAATATAAAATTTAGCACTCTCTATTTTATGAACATTTTCTATTTATGGATATTATCTATTTTTGTACACTGCATTGAATAAATAAGGACAATATTGTAACAAAATAAAACATGTGAAGCCTTAGAATCCTTGAGCTATTGAAGCTGCGCCGTACTTGGGGAATCAAAAGGGTCGATCGGCACAATAATAAAGGTTCGATCGGCCCTTAAATAAAGGTTCGATCGGCACTATATCTGAGAGGCGGTTGGTTTTTCCTGAAAAGGGCCGATCGGCTCTTATGTCTCCTTTTCCTGCACGGATTACCTCGCAGTCCTTTTCCCGTACGGACTCCAATACCCAATATTTATAAATACTTTTGCCAGCCGACGGTACAACACACTTTTTTCTTTTCTTCGTCTTTTCTACTGCTATTTCCTTCTTTTCTCGCCGTGAACAACCATGAACTCCCATCCTTCCGTTTTGATGGAGAAGCAAAGCAGTTTTGAGAGTGATTTGGCTGTTTGGGTATCCAAGGTACCTCGCTCCGTTCGTCATGCCTTTGACAAACGCTTTGGGGTAAAGTGCATTTGGTCCCTTTTGCCCATGCATCCCAACTGGAATCTCTTGCATGCAGCAGCTGCTTTTTGGGACGAATCCAATCATGTCTTCAACTTTTCCTACAACGAGATTACACCCACCTATGAAGATTTTCTTGCCCTTTGTGGAGGAGATGATGTCAGTTTGATAGCAGTCCCTCAAGATCGAGTTCCGTTGGTGACAAGGGTGGCTAAATTTCTGCACATCCCTACGGCTGTGGCTAGAGGTTTGGTTGAGGGTGTGGATATAGATATATGTGATTTGCCGGGGAGGTTTGCTCATGGTGATGACTTTGACTCGGATTTTGCTTTGGATTGCTTGGCCCTTTGCTTGTTTTCCAAGGTTCTATTCTCTCCTTATGTGGGGGTAGCTACCAGTGGATGTCTTGATATGGTTGATCAGGCCCGTTCTGGGAGGAGTATCATTCCGGTTCTTTTGGGCGAGACACTTCATGGTATATCTCAGATAGCTAGGGGTGCTCCACTCATGACTAGGGGCAGTGCCAAACTACTGACCACATGGCTTGAAGATCGACTTTTTGTTCTAGAGATTCCCCCTTCGAGTGTTAAGCCTTGGTTTCACGGTTGCAGGAGGAAGGTTGATCCGCTTTCTGGCTTATCAGAGCGGGAGTGGAAAATGTATATGGCAGAGATGGGTACGGACCAGATTCAGTGGCGAGTACAGCATTGGGGTCTCTCTTTCATTCGGAGCCTTCAGCTTGGGCAATGCCTGATTCGCATACCAGCTTTTGAGATCACCACCTTTTACCATGCAGAGCGGGTACTTCGCCAATATGGCATGGAGCAGGTCCGTCCTCAAACTTGGGGATCTTCTGAGCTTGATGATTCTGCCAAGGTTCTTCCAATGGACGTTGGTGTTTCGGTTCTGATGGTAGGCTTATGGAGTTCTCATGGGATGCCACGAGTTTATCTTGCACAGCGGACCCTTAGCACTCATTTGTCACATGCTTATTTGACATGGTATGAAGAAAACTTGGGACCGATGAAGGAGATTTTATATGACTTGAGACGGAGATTGATCCCTAACATATCTTCGAGCCGTTTTCTCAGAGACAAAGAAGCTTTGGAGACTTCTTCAGACAAAGTGGAAGAGGGTCCTCCCAAGAAGATTGAGCGGAAATTGAAGGGTAATGCGATCGAAGGGGTTCCCCCATTGAAGAAAAAGCATTCACCTTATTTTAAGAGAGAGGCCAAGAATAAACCGACTCGGCGAGCTGCCAAGAAGAAGAAGGACGGAGGTGAGGGGCCTAGTGCCAAGGAGTAGACCTATATGTCCGAGTATCCACCCACAGTCACATGCAGACACATTAGTTATTTATTTTGTCTTTTAATTTTTTAGTTTCTTTTGCAAGTTATGTAGTCATTAGTATAGTCGAGCTTAGACTCATCAAATAAGTGTAATCATGCATTGATTGTGGGAATGAAAAAGTTTATTGCTTTAGTAAAAACAGACTGGATTTTTATTTATTTTTTGGACCGCGCCGATTAAGGCTGCCTACGTTCCCCTTTTACAATGAGAACCAAGGGGCTCAGGTCGTCGTAGTTCATTTTCGTCAAGCTACTAATTTTAGAAAGGGAAGATAGAAGCGGGACAATTTTTATTTTTTTGTTTGCTCTAACTTTTGCCTAGACCGCCCTTTACGGGTTTTCAATCTAGCGAGCTTTTGAACGCACCCTTTCTTTTATTGCTAGACTGCCCTTTGCGGGTTTTCAATCTAGCGGGCTTCTTTTTGCATTTTTTTTTTAGAGGGGGAAGAAAGTTTAATGATAGTAGCGTCTGAGCTTGCTGAGATTGACGGGCTCCTTGAATTCATTGCCATCCAAATCTGCCATTTTAACTGCTCCACCCGAAAATATCTTCTTGATCACATACGGGCCGGTCCATGTGGGGGCCCACTTCCCGAGAGGGTTGAACTTATTGGGAAGTCGCTGTTTCAAGACCAAATCTCCTTCCTTAATGTCTAAGGGCTGCACCTTCTTGTTGAAAGCTCTTGCTGTCCGTCTTTGATAGGCTCGGATGTGTTCCATGGCTTTGAGTCTACGCCGTCAAGTGTGGCCAACTGATCATATCGACTGCGGAGCCATTCAACTTCTGCTACTTGATTCTCTAGTAAGATCCTCAAAGACGGGACTTCCAGTTCGACCGGGAGCACTGCCTCCATCCCATATGTCAGAGCAAAAGGAGTTTCACCTGTAGCGGTACGGACGGAAGTTCTATATCCCCAAAGTGCCAATGGTAATTTCTCGGGCCAGTCCCTACCTCGAATTGCCGTTTTTCTGATTATCTGCTCAATCGTCTTGTTAGCTGCTTCGACTGCTCCGTTGGTCTGAGGCCTATAAGGGGAGGACTTGTGCCGGGTAATTTTGAACTCTGCCAGTAATCTGTCACAATCTCCGTCAAAGTGGGACCCATTGTCTGAGATGACCTCATTCGGTACCCCATATCTGCATATGATGTCCTCCTTAATGAACTGTGCCACCTTCTTGGAAGTCAACACCTTGTAAGACTTTGCTTCGATCCACTTGGTGAAGTAATCGACAGCTACTAATACAAAACAATGCCCATTGCTTCCCGGCGGTGTAATCTTGCCAATCACGTCAATCCCCCATGTCGCAAATGGCCAAGGGGTTACCATGCTGTACAACTCGTGAGGGGGTACATGGTTCAGATTGGAACACATTTGGCATTTGGGACATTTCCGCACAAACTGGATGCAGTCTGCTTCTATAGTGATCCAATAATAACCCAACCGTGTGATTTTCTGCCTCAACATTCTGGCGTTCATGTGCGGACCGCATAAGCCATCGTGTACTTCTTCCATGATCGTTTCTGCCCGTTTCGCATCTACACAGAGCAATAGGAGACCATCGTAATGCCTTTTGTATAAGGTATCATCTAGTAGAACAAACTGTCCGGCCAATCGCTTCAATGCCTGCAAGCTTTTGGCTTTCACGTCTCCTAGAAAAGATACGTCACCCTTCTTGAGATACTCATAAATCTCGTGTACCACTGATCCTTATTTTCCTCTGTCAACTTGAATCTCGCAGCAGAGGGCTTCGCAGCCAGCAGCGGGGTTCTCTCTCCGACCAACTCGAATGGTTTTATGTACATTCCGTGAGGGATTTCGACCAAAGAAGCAAGAGTAGCTAAAGCGTCGCCGAACCTATTCCCGTCTCGGGTAGGTAATGGAATGTCACTTCTCCGAATTGTCTCGACTAGCTCGTCCATGTAAGTCTGATAATCAAGCAGTGTAGGGATCAACGGTCTTCCACTTCTTGGATGTCTCGATTGATAATCAAGGCCGAGTCTCCATATACCTCCAACTCTTTCACATTACGCTCTAAGGTCAGCTTCTAAACCAGCTATGCAAGCCTCATATTCAGCTGCGTTGTTGGTGGTTGTAAAATTCAGCTTGATGGCGATGGGGGTGTGCTCATCCTTGGGATCAACCAAAAGGATTCCCACTCCATTGCCTCTCTTGTTTGCAGCCCCATCAAAGAATAGTTGCCATCTCTCTTCTGTATCCAGCTAAAAATCCCCTCGTCTGGAAACTCCGGCTCAAGCCCCCGTTCTTCCGTACTAGGAAACTCGCTAAATGATCTCGCCATGGCTCGCCCTTTAACTGCTTTTCTTGGCACATAGGTGATGTCGAATTCTCCCAGAAATACTGACCATTTGGCTAACCTCATGGACAGAGAAGGCTTGTCGAACAAATACTTAATTGGATCCATCTTTGACACCAGTAGAATCGGATGTGCCGACAAGTAGTGCTTGAGCTTATTAACCACCCAAACTAGCCCGGTGCAAGTCTTTTCCAACACTGAGTAGTTTAGCTCGCTCCCCTGCAACTTTCGGCTAACGAAATAAACAAATGCTCTCCACTCGAATCTTTGGCTTCCTGTGCGCAAAGATAGCCCCGACGGCCGTATCTCATATCGTTAGGTACAAGAGCAATGGTTTCTCCGAATGCGGGGGACGAAGGATAGGGGGATTGACCAAATATTTCTTGATTTCTTCGAAGGCCTCTTGACACTTCCAGTCCCAATCTATACTTGCGGTCTTCTTCATCAGTCTGAAAATCGGCTCACACATAGTAGTCAATTGATTAATGAAGCGGCTGATGTATTGTAACCGTCCCATGAATCCCTTAACTTCCTTTTCTGTACGTGGTGGCCTCATTTCCATGATAGCTTGAATCTTCCTTGGATCTGCTTCAATCCCGCGTTCTGTGACCATGTAACCCAGGACTTTTCCTCGAACAACCCCAAATGTACACTTGGCAGATTCGTACGCATGGAGTGCTCACGCACTCGTCAAAGAACTTCCTCAAATCAATAAAGTGCTGACCGTCTGACCCTTTGGAATGAATGATCATATCGTCGACATACACCTCAATCTCCTTATGAATCATGTCGTGGAATAAGGCTGTGACCGCTCTCTGATAGGTAGCCCCTGCATTCTTCAACCCGAATGGCATTACCGTGTAACAGTACGTTCCCCATGGCGTAGTGAAAGCTGTCTTCTCTTGGTCCGCTCGCCATCTTGATCTCGATTATAACCCGCAAAACCATCTACAAATGACTTAACCTCGTAATTAGCAGTGGCATCTACTAACATGTCGATGTTGGGTAGCGGGAAGTCGTCCTTTGGGCTAGCCTTGTTGAGATCTCGGAAGTCAACACAAACTCTGACCTTGCCGTTCGATTTACTGACCGTCACAATGTTGGATAACCACGTCGGATACTCGATGACTCTGATAAAACCCACCCGGAGGAGCTTCTCTATCTCTTCTTTAACTTGCAGAGACCATTCTGGCTTGATGCGGCGCAATTTCTGCTTGACAGGCTTGGCTTATGGTGTTAGTGGTATCCTGTGCTCCACTATTGAGTTATCCAAATTTCGCATATCCTTATACGACCATGCGAACACATCCGAATATTCTTTGAGCAGCTCGATCAAAGCTTCCCTTTCAGTCCCTTCAAAGAAACTTCCAATCTGCGTCTCTCTTGGATCCTCTTCCGTTCCCAAATTAATACATGCTAACACCTCATCGGCAGCTTAGGCTCGACCTTCCTTTTGATTAATAACTTGCTCAGAAATTTCTTTAATGTATTCATTATTTAGTGTGTCTGCTTCTTCTAATGAATCATTATTAACTAAGTTAATTTGATTAAGTTGAGCATCATTTTTAGTTAATTTATCATTTAAAAGACTGGCTATAAGGGGATACTCGGAAAGATCTAGCTTTTCATTCATTGCATAAGGGAAAACAACGTTTGCGACTAAGTCATAGTCCTCTGACGTGAGGTCATCAGACTTAGAAGAGGACTCAAATTCAAAAGAAAACACATCCGACTCAGACACAACAGACGACTTGGGAGAAACAGAGGACTTGGGGGAACCAACAGGAGGAGGAATCAGTCCTAGCTCTTCAACCATGTATTTCTTCGTGGCTACGGGTCCGCCAAGTATGCACCAATTCTTCAGCTTCCCGGTCATGGGTGTCACCAACGTCCTTGGATCAATGTCGTCTGTCTGCTCTGCTCCAATGACTGCAACCATATCATCCTCTATATTCAGATTCCCCAAATGCTGTAGCAGGGTCTGACCATCCCATTCCTCTGACTCTTCTGGAACTGCAATGTTCTCGACCAACGGCTCATCCAAAGATACCTGCCCTAGCTGATCTGCCAACTTGTCTTCGCCTTGACGGCATACCGGCTCGAATCATGACAACCTTGCCTCCCCTTTGATGCGGATCCATAAGAATCGTTTTCGCCTTCGACCTGTCGAACTCCGTATCCCTGAAGATCTCAAAG
This sequence comes from Adenophora triphylla var. japonica, assembly GCA_022495995.1. Taxonomy (NCBI): domain Eukaryota; kingdom Viridiplantae; phylum Streptophyta; class Magnoliopsida; order Asterales; family Campanulaceae; genus Adenophora; species Adenophora triphylla. The sequence continues at coordinate 77,605 of JAFEMH010007630.1, forward strand.
CCTTTCTGCAGTCTACCTGTGTGATCAAACCAAGGCTCGTTAAACTCCATGCAAGAAAACTCCTCGCCTTCCTTGACAAAGTAACTATTAAGGGAAAGGCGGTATGGTCTCATCTCTGGCTTCTCGTAGGGTAGCTTTGCTCTCTTGAGATACTCAATTCTCTTTCTTTCTTCGCCCTCGTCCTCGTGGGTAAGTGACATAACCTAAACCGTGTCGGCCGCGGTGATCAATAGCTTCCATCGTCGTAGGTCCTCGAGATGCCCACCAAGCCCCACCCCGGTACAAATCCCATGTTCCTCATCATTCTCGACACCTGGCCGTACTCCGTCCGACATTTTTGTGAGGTCTACCGCGCAAACTCCGTGCCTCGTGCTATTAGCCGAAAACCGCCGAACATCGAACTACTTTCTTCATGCCGAATCCGTAGAACCGGCTTTCCCAAATGTTCGACCCTTGAGATGTAACCAAATCGCCGTAGATGATCGTCACTTGGTCGCCTCGATCGAAACTTCACACACCGATGCGTGAGGAAGGGACTCCATTCATCCGATGCAAACCATGGCCTACCCAAAGAACATGGTGAAAGTGGAAGGTATGTCTATGACTTGGAACTCGGCAATCATAGTGGTGATCCCACAAGTAAGAGGCAAACTGATTATTCCCAACACCGACCGGCTAGTAGAGTCATAACCTCGGACGGAATGAACTGAAGGTCTCAAATCCGTAGGACTTAAATTGAGGACATCCATCATCCCGGAGGGCAATATATTCACCGCAGAGCCGTTATCAATGAAAATGCGTGCGCTTCTTCCCGTTGACCTCAATAGTAATATGTAGTGGCTCATTGTGATCCGACCCAAACTCTGGCATGTCCAACTCTGAAAACGTGATGATGTTTCCAAAGTGAATATTTCCAATCATCTGAGTTACATCTTTCGGCTTCGTATCAGATGGCACCAAAGTCGCAGCTAGATTCTGTTCCAACATCATCCCGGGCATATGAGGATGTGAGCAAGGACCATAGAGATATGTTGGCTTGGGTTAGCTTTAGTTGAGTGAGAATAGGGTCCTCTTTATCGGGATTTACTACTTCAATTTTAGGACCAAAGACTTTCTTCGCCCCCTTATCTTCTGCTTGATACATCTTTCCGGACCTCGTGAGTAAATTAACTCCGTTCCTTTCCATGTCAGATACTTCTGCTTGAATCTCGGCCAACGAGAGAGGTTTAGGACTCTCTTCCAAGTAGACATCGTTTAACGAGGCAACTTCCTTAGACAGTTCCTCAAAAGACAGCATATAACAAGAAAATTCTTTATTAATGGAATTCAAAGTACAGACTGACACAACTGCCTCACTGTCCGTCACAACAGACTCGACCGGATCAGTGAGGTCTTTCTCTACCAAAGCAATATCACTACCAACTATTTTATTAGGATTCTCTATCTTTCCTTCCATGATGAGCTTCGTACAGCCCTCTTCAACGCAAAAACCAAAGACACTCGGATGAATCGGGCACAAGCACTCCTTTCTCGACAATGGCCGAGAACACCTTATCTCGTTGATGCCCCAATTTCTCAAAAGCATCCTCCATCTCTACCATACTGATGTAGTTACCTTCCACCATGTGGATCCTGTTGTTAGGAAGGGGATTCCCCACAACATTCGGAGACTTTGGCTTCTCCACTTTTCCTTGCCGAATCAAGTCTTGCACTAACCACTTGAACTGAATGCAGGAATCAGTAGTGTGGCCCTTGTACTTGTGGTAGTTGCAATACTTAGAAGCATCTAAGTCTTCCCTTGGGTTTACCGGTTCATAATTCTCAAGTGGCTTGACCAAGCCCCTCTTTACTAGCACTTCAAAAACTTTGCCCATTGGCATTCCAAAATCATCAAACACATCCCTCTCGCGGTGAATATTGCCATTCCCCTCATTACGCCTTGAACATCCAAAGCAGCTCCCCCTTGTACATAATTCACTTGCCCCACTGGCTCTTTCTTTGCTGCAGTGTTGGTGGGAGCTCTATAGCGAAACGAATTGTTGCTAGCCCCAGTATCTTTCGACGGAGTTATCCCAGTGATACCACTTTCGTATCGTACTCCCGAATCCACCATTTCCCTAAGATTGGGGAAATAACCATTACCAACTGCCAACTTATGCCCGGTAACAAACACTTATAGAAAATCTCGCTTCGTTCATTCTCCTTAGGAGGGTACTGAATCTCACTCAACTTGTCATTCCAACGCTTGTAGAAATCATAAATCGACTCCCCATTCTTTTGAAGCGTGTGCTCCAAATCCGCTCGATTAACTTGCCAGTCCATGTTGGCTTGATACTTTTCTGAGAACACTCTACTAACCTTGTCCCAAGTATCCCTTTCCTCCTCGTTCAACTTCAAAAACCAACAGAGAGCAGCCCCTTCCAATGTGCCATGAAACATTCTTGCCATCTCGCTTCTGCGTGCAGCCTTTGGCCCTCATTGCCAATGTATAGTCAGTCTAGATGCGTCTTTGGACAAGTAACTCCCCCAAACATGGCCATCTTGGGCATCTTGAAGTCTTAGGGTAGGGGTGCAACTTTGCTTGGATTAAGCATCTTGATGGGGGACACACCTTGCTTTCCCATTTGCTCGGTCAATGCTTTTACTTGCTCAATCAAGGCCAACACAGTCGGATCTGTAGCAATGTTGGAGTTCTGAATGGCTGGGGGTTGAATAGTGGTAGGGGAGGTAGAGTAGGTGGGAATATGGTGGCCAGAATAATTGAAGGGTAAAGTGGGAGGAGGTAGGTTAGCAAAGTGGTCATTGGGTGTGTCGGCAGAAGGCTGATAGGGTCTTTTGGATTTGCTCGAGCTCCCATACATGACTGGTGGTGGAACATTTTTGTAGCTGGTTGGAACATAGTTGGGTAGAGGGAAAGTAGGTGCATTGGGGTCAAGGTGATTAGAGCATTGACAGCTTCATCTTCAACATCGACAACTTCATTCCCATCAAAATAACTCTTGTGTCCCCTTTTACCGAGCTCCTCAACAAAATGATCCTTCAACTCTTGATTGTGGTTCTTCAAAGTGCGGTTCTGCTCTTCAAGTTTCTCTACCCTCATGGTCAAACCAGCAAAGTAGGAGTGCAGAGCAGGTGGAATGTCATCAAGTCTGGGTCAACTGGACCTTCCATTGAAGTGATCCGGTGTAGAGCCTTGGCAGTAGACACCGGCGAGCTTGGAGTAGTTGAGGGAGGCAAGGTTGTCATTGTTGAATGAAGAACGCGGCCCGACCTTAGCTCTCATGAAGCATCAAAAGACTCGCTTTAGGAGAGGTTGACTCAATGCGAAAGGTACTTGCTTGAATTTTTATTTACAAAAGCTTTTGTTTCTTTTTAGACCTACTAAGGTCAGCGGATACCCCTTTTTCGCAATTAACTAAATATCCTAAAGTGGTGGATCCTAACGACTAACCTTCTCATATAGACACTTAATATGATATTTATGGGAAGTACTACAAACCTATGATAGGACAAGATCTTTTAACAATCACTCAACCTTACATAGCACGTCCTTTTAAAAGGAAATCAATTTTTTTAGTGCTCTTTTTCTCTCTATAGATCTTGACTTATCATTGATTCGTAGTGACTTAACATAAAGACCTTATTAATTGTCTACATGAAAAGCTAGTCAAACCAACCGGTCACATGGAGTGTATTCCTAGCAAAGTGGGTGACACAAGTGGTTAGATTTTAGGCTCCCACCGTGGCACTCGAAGCGCACTGATGAGTGGATGGCCAAGCGAGACTCGGAAGGGAGGCGACATGATCACCACACTTCCCGCACTTTGGCTTCTCCGATGGGTTAAAGGGTGTCTCAGGCAAGGTGACACTGGACTCTAGTGGTAGTGTGAGGTAAAAGCAGTCTAATTCCTTTTTAAAGAAAAAAAGAGAAATTTTTTGTTTTATTGAGATGTATGCATGCAATGCAACAGCTTAAGAATAGAACAGATAGAAAACGAAAGCAAAATACAACACCATAAAAG
>JAFEMH010007631.1:0-81594 GCA_022495995.1 Adenophora triphylla var. japonica
TAGGAGGACTTTAGGCGCTCAAGCGTGCGGCGAAACACGTCGCTTTCCGCTATGCCGTCCGTACACTCCCGGGTTCTAACTCTATGTGCAGGTAGCGTGCGAGTAGTGTGAAGGTATTTTCTAGGAAAATATATATATATTTTTTTTTGTAAAAGATTTTTTTTTCTTTTTTTTTATGCAATATGCAAAAGAGAAACAAGAGAATGAGTCAAAGCATGACAAAAGGGGCTGCCCCAAATGTCGGGAATTTACCAATAGTTGTAGTCCGCATCATCACGCCTGTTCGATCAACGGGAAGAGCAAATTGCAAAGGGGGAAGCCCCGGCTTCCAATAGTGCCACATACCAAAGCATAGAAGCAAAAAAGCATGGCAAGGTGCGTTTGAGCACACAAAATGACACAAATGTACACACAAGGTGAATGTCGAAATTGTCCAGGTTGATTTGAAGAAAGTTAGACCCCTCTTTAAGAAATTTTTTTTTCGAAAATAGAAGAATGATAATCTTGGTACGTGGGATTGTTAGACCACCATTTATCCCAAGCCCCGGGTTAGGGAACGGTACAGGAAGGTTAGTGGTTTCCACCTATATACCGAGTACCGTCTTCATTTCTTTTTTTTTTTTTAAAGTTTTTCAATGTAAGTCCCCAGCGGAGTCGCCACTGAATGAACGCTCGCCCGAAATTTTATCATTTTTCCTCATTTTTGGAAAAGAAAGGGGGTATATTGTAATGATAAGCTTTTGAAAACTTCGGTTTTGGGAGTCGCCACGCCATTTTTAAAGGAAAACATTGAAAAACCTATTTTAAGAGTATTTTGGGTTCGGGAGTCTGGTTACGTGTTTGGGAAGAACTAGAGAGTTCACCCAACACGCCTCTTTCGAGACTTTCAATCAACGTTGGACAATTTTGGACATTCAAAGTGTGTGTGCAAGGTGTGTCGATGAGCAAAGCATGCGAATTTTGACATTTCATTGATAATATCAAGGCGAGTACAACTTGTGAGCCATGACGGGGGCCACACCCTTTTACATATTATGATTGTCATAACAAGGCGGAAGGTAAGACAATCTACCGAAGGAGCTTGGATGTCGTCCAGACCACGCGGGACCTCCTAGAAAGAGGGTGTCGCACGACATGATATCTCTTGGTCGATTGTCTTTTACAATGACCAAGCTATTTACAGGCAGGGAATGATATTTATTTAACTCATTCAAGACACTATTTGAAGGTCTAAGCCCGGTTTGGGATTGACGGGAGTGGGACAAAGTCACGATAGACTTTTGTATGATACGGATGTCACATGACATGGAGCATTCGAGGTTATTCATGTCATGTGGCAAACCGCCTCCAATAAATCGCACCCAAAACGGATCATAGGCGCCCGAATAGTGGCTTATGAGCCATAGAAATGCTTAGAGTAAGCTTTGAGTTACAAAAGGGGTAATGCAGACGGATCCGAAGTCCAAGAATGGCTTCTACGGCCTTTACGGGATCTCCATGTCGTATGACACGGGATCTCCATGGAGTCCTGTGTCGTCCGGCGAGGATAGGCCATTTCTGTGCTCCTTCGATCTGTTTAATTCCCCTTTACTTCTCAAGGCAAACTAAGCACCTTTATTAAGCAGTATTAAAACAAGTAATATATGAGTATTATGGGAGGATCACATGGCTTTAGTGACCAAATGTGATGAATCACATATTTTTGGCCACTTTGAAGTAGCCATCTCCTCCTAACTCGATGCGAAATGCGTAAAGATTGAATCTTTATTGATCCTAAGATGACGAATGTCCGAGATCGAGGTGGGGAGAAGTGAATATTGAAGATTCACTTCTCCACCACCTTTATCATGCAAAATCCCAATTTCTACATAATATTAAAGCAAGTAAGCATGCAATGTATTATAAATGTATTAAAGGCTTTATTTAAAGAGGGAGAAGGGTTTAGTGGCTACCTATTATAGTCCGCAAGGTGAGATCACCGAGTAGTATGGTGTCCGCCCCTTCTACACACCAACAAAGGGAGCTTCTTTGGATCTTGACCTTGAAGTGTGTATGTGTGTGAGGAGGGAGGTGAGTGTGTGTGTGTGAGAGAGAGAGGGAGACTCTATTTGGAAAGAGTTTTCCCTATATTCTGGTATCCTCCCTCTATTCACTCCAAGTCCCCTTTCAAATGATCAGCCATGCCTTGTATTTATAGGCAGGCTGATGGGAAGTCCTTTGTCGTCCGACAGGGGCAGTTAAACCGCCTTAGTGTCCCATGTCGGACGACAGCGTACTCCTTTTGGCCATATTGGGCCGAATGCTTGGCGAGCCCAATGGGTTGGGCTAGCTGCGTAGGGCAATTGGTCTCTATTTGCTTCTTTAGCAATTATATGAGTCCAACAATGGACCCAAAACATGAGTTCGGATCGGGGTACTCACACGTTTGTTCGTGGTTTCAGGTCCTAGTTGCTGCATATCAACCTATTACTTGACTAAGGTTGATTTGGATTGTTTACTTCGTCATCAGTTATTATTAGATTTTTAAAATAAATTTTATCCACTAACAAAATTATAAACTTATAAAACTTTATGTTTATAAAAAATTAAATTAAAAAATTATAATATAATAAAATTCTAAAATTGTAGTGCTAAAAAATATCACATTTATTATTAAAAATTGGAAATGATAAATTTTATAAAATTATAATAAGGTGTTTATTTATTTATATCTCATGATTTTTTTTGAAATGAATGAAATAATTTTTTATATGAAATATTTAGTTTTATTTTTATTTTTAATATATTAATGCTTCCAAAATAAGATATTAATGTTTCCAAAAATTAAATTAAATTAACTTCTTTTGTTTTATTTTTAATTTAGATGATAATTGTTTTATTTTATTTTAAAATTTGATTATGTAACTTTTCAAAAATAAATTTAACTTTCTACCCTTTAATTTGAAATTTTCATTACACTCATTAACCCTTAAAATAAAAATCAAATTCAAAGTAACCAATACTCCCTCCGTCCCAAAATGTTTGTCCCATTTGACTTTTGTTGAACTTTGACCACAAATTCATGAGAGATTAATCATGTCATGAAATTCTAAAAGTTGTTGTTGATAATATTATTAATGGTGAATCAATAGGAATTTTTAGAATTTCATGAACATAATTAAATTGTTATATATTTGTGGTCAAAGTTCAACAAAAAGTCAAATGGGACAAACATTTAGGGACTAGGAGGGAGTATGTTAATTACTTGCCCGCCACATGGGAACTTACCAATTTTTAACGAATTTATCAAAAAATCCTTATGTAATAAAATGTGATTCATGACTACGGATCATAAATTTTCATTCACTTTTTTTCATATTTAGTTTTTGAGGTGGTCTCCCATGAAAACAAGGAGATCCCTCTCATGCATGAGACGGGTCGACCCATGACCCATGAATTCATCCTTATATGAAAGTTACGTACATACATCCCATGGATTCATCCTTATTTTGGCTTATAAGAAAGTTCCGTATATATATATATATTTAGTTCATTAGGAATGGTCTTAATTTTTTTAATTTTTATTTTTTTTTGCTTTTTACTTTTTTTTTTTAGTTTTTATATTATTTTTTCGGCTTTTCAGTGGTTTAGAAAAAGTAATAGTTACCATCTCTTAATGTAATAAATGTATACATATAAAGTAACATTGTTCATAAGTAAACGTAATACCTGTTTTAAAAAAACAAAAGCTCGTTTTCACCCATTTTTTCAAATGTAATACAAACTATATGTATTATATTTGAAATGTAATAACTTATGTATATGAATGTAATAGTTTATACAAGTAAATGTAACACTTTGATAGATGAAATTGTAACATATTTCTATAGATAATGTAATAATTTTACATGTATCATGATAAATTTGAACTCATTGTAACTTATTGTTTGAAAACATATAGATATCTATACATACGTGTTACAATTATGTACAAATACTATTACATATAAATAACACGTTTGTTACATTTTAGTTATAATAAGTATTACTTTTGCCAAACAAAAAAAAACATAGGGAAAAAACTATTACTTTTCTGTATATATGTATTACTTTAATGTATACAAACTATTACTTTATATGCATACAATTATTACATTATGTTATAGTAACTATTATCTAAAAAATTTTTTAGGTAGTAATGTTATTTCTAGTACAAATGAAGAGACGCCGGTGATGAAGATGGTTGGTCCTGCGATGATGGCTTGTAGTAGAGCTGACAAAAGGATGCCGACGTTGTTCTGGTTTGAGCGTGGAGTGAAGAAGACGAGGGATAGAACTTGGCTAGATCCGAATGGTCGGTTGCAAAGAACAACCAGCGATGAGTTTATGAATGTTGTTGGCTAGTCGGAGGTTAGAAGGAGGTAAGGATGAGGGGAGATAGTGGCGGTGGATGGAAGGAAAGGTTAACGACGGTTGACGGACGATGTGGGATGAGAGGGCGACGTCGCTGGGTCTACCTGGGTTTGTTGCGGAATGTAGTCGAATGAGGGGACGGGCCGGAGACGGGGTAGGGACTAATCAGAAGTGGGAGGGGTGGATTTTATTTGGTCGGAGTTGAATAGGTAGAGAGAGAAAGAATAGAGGAAGAGAGAGAGAGAGAGAGAGAGTTTTTTTGTGTGTGTGTGTGTGTGACTGTGACTGTGTCTGGAGCAATTTTTTTTTGGGTGGGTCATGGGTCATGGATCCGACCCGTCTCATGAATGAGACGGGTATTCTTGTTCTCATATAAGTCTTTGTCTTAGTTTTTTATGGTATTCTGAAAAAGCGTGTCCTTTATAATAGAGAATTGTTATATAGGCCCGTAAAATTGTTGAGTAAATTCGTAAATTTAAAAACGTAAAATTTGTCGTGAAATGACTTTATTACCCCTAAATTTATACACTTATTCATATATACTTCTTATTTTAAACATATTGTTATATACACCCGTAATATTTAATTCATGTTTTACCTTAATTGTTATATACACTCGTAACATTAAACTCAAATCTATCTTATCATCAATTTTTGACCATCCCCACATTCTCCCATTTTCACCTAGAGGTGGCCGGTTCACTAAATCGCCGGTTAGCCGGTTAAAAATCGGCGGTTTTCAACCTTGAAATCTTCAACCGGAACCGAACTGCCTAACCGGCTAAAGCGGTTACGGTTTAGGCGGTTCACGATTTTAACGGTTATCCGGTTAACCTCCGGTTTGACGGTTTGGATCTGCTCGATCGAGTCTTTGGTGTTGCTCGATCGAGCATACCCTTTAGGGTTTGAGGGTTGCTCTCGGAGTCTTTGGTGTTGCTCGGTCGAGTAACCCTTTTAGGGTTTAGGGTTTGAGGGTTGCTCGGCCGAGTCTTTGGTGTTGCTCGGTCGAGCAACCCTTTTAGGGTTTAGGGGTTGAGGGTTGCTCGGCCGAGTCATATAGTAGTGCTCGGCCGAGCATATCATTTTTCAGTTAATTTTTTAACAGTTTTCGTTAACTTTGTATGTAGTATATTAATTTTATTTTTTTTCAATTTTTTTTGGATAGATAAGACTATTTTAGACTTAAGTTTACTACATACATTTTTTGCAAAAAGGTTTATAAAAAAAGTTATGAATTTTTAAAGAAATAAAAGTTAACGGTTTTTTGAAAAAAGTTAACTTTTAATTTTTTTCAATTTTTTTTTGGATAAATAAGACTATTTTAGACTTAAGTTTACTACGTACATTTTTTGAAAAAAGGTTTATAAAAAAAGTTATGAATTTTAAAAGAAAGAAAACTTAAATTTTTTTAAAAGAAACGAAAGTATATAAAAGAAAACGATAATTAAATCGGGCAAACTAGCCGTATTAGCACTTGCGTTGTCAAATGAAATAGTAAATATTTTATTTAAAATACCATATTCAAGAAAAAGCTCAAGCAATTTCGCACAAATATTTTCCGCGGAATGCGGTGGCTCAAAATCTTTGTAAGCAATTAATTTTTTTTTTGATTTTCCATGAATTATCTATCCAATGGCAAGTAACGCCCAAATAAGTATTTCTTTGCCAATGATCACTCCAACCATCGGCACAAATTGAAACTTTATTTTCTAATTTTGATAAAACACCAATTAAATCTTTTTTATATCTTTCAACCACTCTAGTAATATCACGTACGAGATTCGTACGTGGTACTCTCGTGGCGGCTGGGTTCAAAGAAAGGCGAGCAAAATTTTCATAAAAATCACAATTCGCAAAATTAAAAGGAAGGCCTTTAACGCAAATAAATTTGGCTAGTTCATCCCTATAAACCCACTTGTCAAATTTAAAAAGGACGGAAGAAGGGGAAGACGAACCTTGTGCACCCGAACCCGAACTACGTTGTTGAAATTGTAATTGAGTTTGCGAAGCGGAAATGCCAAGTTTGTTGGGATGTTTTGCCGCCAAATGCCCGTTGAGCATCCCATGCCCTCCGCCTCTTTTGAATGCGTAAGTCGCATTACAATAGTTGCAACATGCTCGAAAATTATAATCATCCTCGGCAGTAATTTTTCTTTTGGTGAAATGGATGGCGAAGGTATCGGATTGCGGCTCTCTTTCTCTAGGGGGTTGTCGTTGTCCCCGACCCCGACCACCTCCCTTAGCTCGGCTGCCCCTACCACTCCTAGCATTACCACTTTCAATTTCAACTTGTTCTTCTTCCTCATTTTTTATTGAATATTTGGATTTTGATGATCAAAATCATCGTTGGGGGAGGAAGAACCAACAACGGACTTGCCTAAATTGCTTCTTCTTTGATTTTCAGCCATTTGTGTAATATAAAATGAAGTTTGGAAACAAAGCGGAGCTTAAAAATGGATGAAAAGCACTAATTTCGTTAGAAAACTAACTGAAAATGGGACAATATTTAACTGAAAATTGGATGAGGGTGAGAGAATATGTGAATATTTGAGAGTAGAAGAGAAAGAGTAGAGAGAAATAATGTGGAAATAAAATGGGAGGAGGGAGGTGATATTTATAGTTAGTAAATTAGGCAAAAAAAACATTTTTTTTTAATTTTTGACTGTCCAAGTTAAAGTTCTGACAAACATAACGGCTAGTTTTTGAAAAAGTAGCCGTTGGAATGTGCTGGAGGCAATTCACCAAAGAGTGGAGGCAATTCACCAAAGAGTGGAGTTTTACTCCCACGTTGTACGACTTATTGTTCAGACGGGAAAGGTAAAATGAGGTAACGTAAGGTTTTTACCGCTTTCATAATGTGTTATGTGCTACCATGCTATGTGTTGCACTTTGTTTGGCATCTTGTTGCATTCATAATAGCTCATTGAGATTTATTCTCACCCCTTCCCTTTCTTGCTTTAGATTGTCTTTGAGACAGTGACTGAACCAGTGAGGCCGGGGAGACGATTGTAGACTGTTGCTTTTGGGATTTGTCAGGATAGATATATGTGTGGGTTGTAGGGAGTCATATTTAATTATTACTCTTTCATAAGTTGTAATGAAAACTCTTTTGTTAAACAAGGTTAATTAGGGTTTTCAATGTAATTAGTGAAGTATGGTTCTTAAGGTATTTGTTTATATTCCTCCAAGTGGAGATATTATATTTGATTTTGTTTATGGGAAAATTTAGAATTGGTTTCCTTGTAAAGGCAAATTAAAAGATTTTTGAAAAATGGAAAATGAGATTTCTTAGTTTGGGCTTCTCAAGCTCGGGATACGAGTTAGGTCCCGGGTTGGGGTGCTCACAGTTCAACCTCATCTCATGCTCCCGTAGCCGGTTGAAGAACTTCCTCAGGTCGATCAAGTGTTGACCATCTGATCCCTTGGAGTGAATAATCATATCATCAACATAGACCTCGATCTCCTTGTGGATCATGTCATGGAAAAGCGCAGTGACTGCTCGCTGGTAAGTGGCACCGGCATTCTTCAGTCCGAAGGGCATAACCGTATAGCAGAAGGTTCCCATGGCAGTGAAGGCGATCTTTTCCTGATCTTCTTCGGCGACTTTGATTTGATTGTAACCCGCAAAACCATCCACGAATGATTTGACTTCGTAACTGGCAGTAGTGTCCACCAACAGATCGATATTGGGCAAGGGAAAATCGTCCTTTGGGCTAGCCTTGTTTAGGTCTCTGAAGTCCACGCAAACCCTGACTTTGCCATTTGACTTGGTAACCGTTACTATGTTGGCCAACCACTTGGGGTATTCGACCACTCTGATGAAACCCACTCTGAGCAGCTTCTCTATTTCTTCTTTGACCTGGAGGGACCATTCTGGCTTGATCCGGCAAAGTTTCTGTTTGACTGGCCTGGCTTCTGGGTCCAGGGGGATTCGGTGCTCAACAGTTGAAGTATCCAACCCGGGCATGTCTTTGTAGGACCAGGCAAATACGTCCACATATTCCTTGAGCAGATCAATGAGGGCTTCCCGTTCTTCCCTGGTGAAGAAACTGCCAATCCGTGTCTCTTTGGGCTCTTCAGTAGTTCCCAAATTCACTGTAGTTAATACCTCATCGGCAGCTTGGGCCCGATTGTCGTCTCGGTCAAAAACCTGCTTTATATTATCTTTTAAAAAGTTTTCATCTAAAAGGTCTGTGTCCTCTTCAAATGAATCATTATTAACCACTTTTATGTCATTAAGATTTGTCTTAGTTAACTTATCATTTGTTAAGGTGGCAATTAAGGGATACGCAGAAAGGTCAACCATTTCATTCAATGCAAAAGGGAAGACAGAGTTAAAGACACGGCGATGATCATCGGCGTGAGTATCGACCTATCTAGAGACTCGAACTCAATAACAAAAAGACTACGAGGACTCGACTCAGATTACAGGCGTACTTAGACTCGTACACACCAGACGAGGGTCGCCGAGCTTTCTTATCATAATCTCCCGGCTGGCGATCGGTCCCTTGAAGGAAGTCCAATTCCGGAGCGGCATCTCTGAGGTGCTGACGAAGGTGCGTGGATCAATCTTTTGGTCCCCATCAAACTCGATTACTGATACGTAGTCTTTCCCAGTTGGAAGATCTGTTGCAGGTACATAATCATCCCCGGTCAGAAGGTCAACCATGCTGAAGGGGTCTTTAGTAACAGCCTCGGCCATTGGCGATGTCTCTTCACACAAATCAATCAACGGTGCTTCCATCAGTGGATCAGCCCCGGCTACTTCTGATAAGTCTGCTTCTTCGAACAAAGCTGCGACATCTTTACCCATATCGAGCTCGGTGGATTCGCCGACTTCCCCAATCATAGGCTCGACCATGGACAATCTTCTGAACTGATCAGTGAAATGAGGGCTTCCCCAGAAGTGGTATTGGCTATCAAAAGTAGTCACAGCCCCTGGAATATTGGATTTGCCAATGGTAAACTCCTTGATTGGGTTGCACACAGGATCATCGCCTCTTTCTTTGAAGAAGTAATTTTCCAAGGAAGGGTGATAAGGACGGAGATTAGGTTTGATATAGGGCTTTCCAGCAGCACTAGCCTTCCTCTTTTCTGCGGCTTCAATTCTGTCGGCCTCTTTGTCTTTGGGGATCTTCCCAACATATCCCAGACCTTCCTTGTCCTGATCTGTGTCGGTTGCTTCTAATTCTGACCAACTCATCGGAGGCCCTTGTGTAGCATACGGCCAGGCTGCTTGCCGTAATTGATTAATGGTGATGGCCGAGCTTGAACTTACGGTGCGCTTAATTTCTTCCCAAGTGAGGGGAGTAGATTGAGAACTGGGGTAAATGTCATTATGCTGGACATCATTTGTTAATTTTGCTGCAGTTCGAATATCATCCCAAGACAACATATAGCAGAAATGAGCATTTAATTCATTATCAACATTGATTACATCATTGTTTGCGGGCACGATAGCCTCAAATTTACTCACACCCTTGTTGGGACTAGCCTCACCAAACTCTATGACATTGACAAACTCGATCATGTTGACCCTGTTGTTGTTGTTGTTGGGGAGAGGATTGGTGACGATGTTCGGCTTCTCAATCTTGCGCTGGTCGATCAGGCTCTGAACAATCCTTCTCAGTGTGAAGCAGCTGTTGGTAGTGTGGCCCGAATTCTGATGGTAACGACACTTTAAGCTACGATCCAGTCCCGGGGTATTAGGAGTGGGGTAGTTCTCCAAAGGTTTGATCATTCCTGTCCTCATCAAACCATCGAATACCTCTTCGAGCGGCATCCCCAAATCATCATACTTCGATTTCTGAGGCCGTCCTCCACCACGGCCAGGTGGCTGATTGTTCTCTCCTTGGATATAACTGACGGTATTAGAGACCGCAGTTTCTTTGCCTTTTGAAGCAACAGGGGTAGATCTTGGAACTCGATAGCGGGGAGCTGGAGTGTTACCGGGAGCAGGAGTTGGAACGATGGAGTAGGTAGCATTCTCACTTTCGGCCCCTGCGCTCACCATTTCTCGCAGATTTGGGTAGTATCCCTGGCCAATGGCTTCCTTGACAGATGGTTTGACACATGAAAGGAAGATGGACTTTTTGTTAGAGAGGGGGATCGGGTGAACCAACTCGTTAAGTTTCTTGTTCCACCTCTTGTAAAAGTCTGTCACGGACTCGTCGTGCCTCTGAATGGTGTCGATCAAGTCACTACGAGTGGTGTACCACTCGACACTTCCTTTGTACTTGTCCAAAAAAGCATCACTGATCTGGGACCACGTAGCCCTTGCTTCTGGCTTAAGTCCTAGGAACCATCTCAAAGGAGAGTCATCGAGGGACAAGTGAAAGTAAAGGGCTAGCATCTCTTCGGTGGCCCCTTTGGCACCCATTGACATGATGTAACTGTTCATGTGAGTTTTAGGGCATGTGGAGCCTTCAAACTTAGTTATGGGGGGCATCTTGAAGTTCTTCGGGAGAGCCTTGGAGTCTTTGAGCTCTACGGAGCTGACCATGCTGGACCCAAAAGTCATCTTGTGCAATTGCTCTTTCACATATTTCAGTTCTTCTTTCAAACTTGAAACCTCGGAGGATGGGGGTCGTCCCATAGTCGGAGCTACTGTTGAGGATGGCACTGGAGATTCTGGCGTGGGCCTGATTGGCAAGGCAGCCGGAGGGAGACCAAGAGTGCTGGGTATGCTACCATTGCTGTCCACTGGGTTGGGGATCTTGTTCCCGTACATGTCGTAACCATTGAATTGGACACGGGATTACGGGGCCCGAACTGTCTTGATTGGCCGCCGACCTGGCTGGGCGGGGGACACGATCTTGGTACACAGAGCCTGAATACGGGGTGGGCATGTACGAATCTTTGGGTGAGAGGAGAACAAACCACTGGCTGAGGGATGTTGCTTTGGAATTGGGGTTGTGGGTATTGCGGGATCTGATCCTGGCAAATTTGGCTTCCTGACATGCGATACCCGCTCTGCTGCTGATTGGACTGATCATGAGGAGCAATAAACTGAGCACCGAAGGTTGGGTTGGACGACTGACCCGTGCTATTATACGGACTTTGACTCCGAGTCCCAAACTGATTCTGACTATACCCAAACGGCTCTGGATTGACACCACTGGGTAGCTGACCCTGCCCCAAGCTGGTTCTGGGGATAAAACATAAACTGGTCCTGAGCACTGACCTTTGGGAAGGAGCTTGATTTGCCCCTCAGCCCGTATTGCGTACCATAAGTAGATACTGGGATGGGGGGAGGTCTAGACATACCCCCATGAGTCGGCAGGGAGCTAGGCACACCATAGGAGACTGGTGGGGGCACGTTTTGAAGGCCTTGCCTAGGTGAGGATGGGGGGACAAAGCCAGTTCCGGTGATAGTAACATCGGGTTCTTCCCTGATTTCTTCGTACGATCCATCGGGGTGACGGATTACGGCAACGCCCTGCATGCGCATTACTTCGACATAGCAAGCCCAACCGGCTTCCTCACGGGCACGAGAGGCTTCGAGAGCAGCACGGAGGGAAGCTTCTTGAGAGAAGTTGAAACCTGGGTGAGGGTTAACAAACGGACTTCCCGGGGGTGTCATGTGAGAACCCATGCCATAACCACTGCTAGGAGAGGCATTCAGAGCTGTGTTCGGCCCCGCATTCTGACCTTGATCTGGCCCTACACCCTGACTGACATTCTGATTCTGAGCTGGATCAATACCCGCATTCGGACCCAAACCCGCTGAGACTTGCGAATCTGCCATTTCTGAGACTGCTGGAAACGATTCCCTGATTGGAGAGAAACTGATTAACCGACCACCCGGAACTCTGACCCAATACTTGCTCGCTGAAAGGGGAGAGAACAGCTTTAGGTAGGGGAGAGGATAGGCTGAGGACGGACTCATGCATATGCCTTTTTTTATATTATTTTTTTTATGTTTTTTTTTTTTATAAAAATGATTTTTATTAATCCTAGGAATGGTTGGAAAAGGGGGAAACCTTCTTTTTCGCATTCTACGCTATTCCTGGATCAGTGGGTTCCATCACTACGTCTATAGACCCCCTGTATTCCACCTGTATTGCACCTCCGGGACGGACAATCCTGGCAGAGGTCCTATAGGGCACGTGGAACCCACCAATCGAAAGGGAGAACGACCTATGGGCATACGAGCCAAAACAGGTCAAACTCGGGGTTTTCAAAACCAAGTCCAAGTCAACGTCTAAACTCGGGAGGAGAGAGGGTCAAAAGTACGTTTGATTGCACGAGACCGCAATTTGCAGGTAAAACCCTGGAAGAATTGGGCATGACCTCTCCTCATTTCGAGTTGAAAATTTTGGCATGGCCTCTCGTCACTTGGTGGCGAAACTTCGGCATAATTCTTGTTAGTATGCGTTAAGAAGTCGACATGGTCCCGCGTTGACACATGTCGAAAACGCGTCATGGCTTCTTATGAAGCCAAGCCAAGAAATCAATATGTACCTACGTCGAGATATGTAGAGATCTTAACGTGTACTTACGCTTGAATTATGTCGTGATTCCGACACGAAGAGGGAAAGTATGCCAAGATTTTTGGAGACGATGCATGACTCGGACTTTGTGAGAAAGTTTTGAAAACCGAGTTTAAAATGTTTTGAAAAGCATTGGCCAAAAACCAACCGGTCACGGTAGAAAGTGTGTCACGGACAAGTGTTGGGCCGACTCCGGCTAGGAGGACTTTAGGCGCTCAAACGTCAGCGAAACACGTCGCTTTCCGCGATGCCGTCCGTACACTCCCGGGTTCTAACTCTATGTGCAGGTAGCGTGCGAGTAGTGTGAAGGTATTTTCTAGGAAAATATATATATATATTTTTTTTTTGTAAAAGATTTTTTTTTCTTTTTTTTTATGCAATATGCAAAAGAAAAACAAGAGAATGAGTCAAAGCATGACAAAAGGGGACTGCCCCAAATGTCAGAATTTACCAATAGCTGTAGTCCGGCATCATCCTGCCCTGTTCTGATCAACGGGAAGAGCAAATTGCAAAGGGGGAAGCCCCGGCTCCCAATAGTGCCACATACCAAAGCATAGAAGCATAAAAGCATGGCAAGGTGCATTTGAGCACACAAAATGACACAAATGCACACACAAGGTGAATGTCGAAATTGTCCAAGTTGAATTAAAGAAAGTTAGACCCTCTTTAAGAAATTTTTTTTTTCGAAAATAGAAGAATGATACTGGTACGTGGGATTGTTAGACCACCATTTATCCCAAGCCCCGGGTTAGGGAGCGATACAGGAAGGTTAGTGGTTTCCACCTATATATCGAGTACCGTCTTCATTTCTTTTTTTTTTTTTAAAGTTTTTCAATGTAAGTCCCCAGCAGAGTCGCCACTGAATGAACGCTCGCCCGAAATTTATCATTTTTCCTCATTTTTCCTTTTTTAGAAAAGAAAGGGGGGTATATTGTAATGATAAGCTTTTGAAAACTTCGGTTTTGGGAGTCGCCACGCCGTTTTTAAAGGAAAACATTGAAAAACCTATTTTAAGAGTATTTTGGGTTCGGGAGTCTGGTTACGTGTTTGGGAAGAACTAGAGAGTTCACCCAACACGCCTCTTTCGAGACTTTCAATCAACGTTGGACAATTTTGGACATTCAAAGTGTGTGTGCAAGGTGTGTCGATGAGCAAAGCATGCGAATTTTGACATTTCATTGATAATATCAAGACTGAGTACAACTTGTGAGCCATGACAGGGGGCCACACCCTTTTACATATTATGATTGTCATAACAAGGCAGAAGGTAAGACAATCTACCCAGAGAGCTTGGATGTCGTCCGACACAGGACCTCCTAGAAAGAGGGTGTCGCACGACATGATATCTCTTGGTCAGATTGTCTTTTACAATGACCAAGCTATTTCTGGAACAGGAATGATATTTATTTAACTCATTCAAGACACTATTTGAAGGTCTAAGCCCAGTTTGGGATTGACGGGAGTGGACAAAGTCACGATAGACTTTGTATGATACGGATGTCACATGACATGGAGCATTCGAGGTTATTCATGTCATGTGGCAAACCGCCTCCAATAAATCGCACCCAAACGGATCATAGGCGCCCAAATAGTGGCTTATGAGCCATAGAAATGCTTAGGTAAGCTTTGAGTTACAAAAGGGGTAATCTGGACAGATCTGAAGTCCAAGAATGGCTTTACAGCCTTCTGGGATCTCCATGTCGTATGACACAGGATCTCCATGGAGTCCTGTGTCGTCCGACAGGGATAGGCCATTTCTGTGCCCTTCAGTCTGTTTAATTCCCCTTTACTTCTCAAGGCAAACTAAGCACCTTTATTAACTGTAAGCAGTATTAAAACAGTAATATATGAGTATTATGGGAGGATCACATGGCTTTAGTGACCAAATGTGATGAATCACATATTTTTGGCCACTTTGAAGTAGCCATCTCCTCCTAACTCGATGCAAATGCGTAAAGATTGAATCTTTATTGATCCTAAGATGACCAAATGTCCAGATCTGAGGTGGGGAGAAGTGAATATTGAAGATTCACTTCTCCACCACCTTTATCATGCAAAAATCCCAATTTCTACATAATATTAAAGCAAGTAAGCATGCAATGTATTATAAATGTATTAAAGGCTTTATTTAAAGAGGGAGAAGGGTTTAGTGGCTACCTATTATAGTCCACAAGGTGAGATCACCAGTAGTATGGTGTCCACCCCTTCTACACACCAACAAAGGGAGCTTCTTTGGATCTTGACCTTGAAGTGTGTATGTGTGTGAGGAGGGAGGTGAGTGTGTGTGTGTGTGAGAGAGAGAGGGAGACTCTATTTGGAAAGAGTTTTCCCTATATTACTGGTATCCTCCCTCTATTCACTCCAAGTCCCCCTTTAAAATGATCAGCCACGCCTTGTATTTATAGGCAGGCTGATGGGAAGTCCTTTGTCGTCCGACAGGGGCAGTTAAACCGCCTTAGTGTCCCATGTCGGACGACAGCGTACTCCTTTTGGCCATATTGGGCCGAATGCTTGGCAGGCCCAATGGGTTGGCTGGGCTGCATGGGCAATTGGTCTCTATTTGCTTCTTTAGCAATTATATGAGTCCAACAATGGACCCAAAACATGAGTTCGGATCGGGGTACTCACACGTTTGTTCGTGGTTTCAGGTCCTAGTTGCTGCATATCAACCTATTACTTGACTAAGGTTTATTTGGATTGTTTACTTCGTCATCAGTTATTATTAGATTTTTAAAATAAATTTTATCCACTAACAAAATTATAAACTTATAAAACTTTATGTTTATAAAAATTAAATTAAAAAAATTATAATATAATAAAATTCTAAAATTGTAGTGCTAAAAAATATCACATTTATTATTAAAAATTGGAAATGATAAATTTTATAAAATTATAATAAGGTGTTTATTTATTTATATCTCATGATTTTTTTTGAAATGAATGAAATAATTTTTTATATGAAATATTTAGTTTTATTTTTATTTTTAATATATTAATGCTTCCAAAATAAGATATTAATGTTTCCAAAAATTAAATTAAATTAACTTCTTTTGTTTTATTTTTAATTTAGATGATAATTGTTTTATTTTATTTTAAAATTTGATTATGTAACTTTTCAAAAATAAATTTAACTTTCTACCCTTTAATTTGAAATTTTCATTACACTCATTAACCCTTAAAAGAAAAATCAAATTCAAAGTAACCAATACTCCCTCCGTCCCAAAATGTTTGTCCCATTTGACTTTTTTGTTGAACTTTGACCACAAATTTATGAGAGATTAATCATGTTCATGAAATTCTAAAAGTTGTTGTTGATAATATTATTAATGGTGAATCAATAGAAATTTTTAGAATTTCATGAACATAATTAAATTGTTATATATTTGTGGTCAAAGTTCAACAAAAAAGTCAAATGGGACAAACATTTAGGGACGGAGGGAGTATGTTAATTACTTGCCCGCCACATGGGAACTTACCAATTTTTAACGAATTTATCAAAAAATCCTTATGTAATAAAATGTGATTCATGACTACGGATCATAAATTTTCATTCACTTTTTTTCATATTTAGTTTTTGAGGTGGTCTCCCATGAAAACAAGGAGATCCCTCTCATGCATGAGACGGGTCGACCCATGACCCATGAATTCATCCTTATATGAAAGTTACGTACATACATCCCATGGATTCATCCTTATTTTGGCTTATAAGAAAGTTCCGTATATATATATATTTAGTTCATTAGGAATGGTCTTAATTTTTTTAATTTTTATTTTTTTTTGCTTTTTACTTTTTTTTTTTAGTTTTTATATTATTTTTTCGGCTTTTCAGTGGTTTAGAAAAAGTAATAGTTACCATCTCTTACTGTAATAACTGTATACATATAAAGTAACATTGTTCATAAGTAAACGTAATACCTGTTTTAAAAAAAACAAAAGCTCGTTTTCACCCATTTTTTCAAATGTAATACAAACTATATGTATTATATTTGAAATGTAATAACTTATGTATATGAATGTAATAGTTTATACAAGTAAATGTAACACTTTGATAGATGAAATTGTAACATATTTCTATAGATAATGTAATAATTTTACATGTATCATGATAAATTTGAACTCATTGTAACTTATTGTTTGAAAACATATAGATATCTATACATACGTGTTACAATTATGTACAAATACTATTACATATAAATAACACGTTTGTTACATTTTAGTTATAATAAGTATTACTTTTGCCAAACAAAAAAAAACATAGGGAAAAAACTATTACTTTTCTGTATATATGTATTACTTTAATGTATACAAACTATTACTTTATATGCATACAATTATTACATTATGTTATAGTAACTATTATCTAAAAAATTTTTTAGGTAGTAATGTTATTTCTAGTACAAATGAAGAGACGCCGGTGATGAAGATGGTTGGTCCTGCGATGATGGCTTGTAGTAGAGCTGACAAAAGGATGCCGACGTTGTTCTGGTTTGAGCGTGGAGTGAAGAAGACGAGGGGATAGAACTTGGCTAGATCTGAATGGTCGGTTGCAGCAACAACCAGCGATGAGTTTATGAATGTTGTTGGCTAGTCGGAGGTTAGAAGGAGGTAAGGATGAGGGGAGATAGTGGCCGGTGGATGGAAGGAAAGGTTAACGACGGTTGACGGACGATGTGGGATGAGAGGGCGAAGTCGCTGGGTCTACCTGGGTTTGTTGCCGGAATGTAGTCAGAATGAGGGGGACGGGCCGGAGACGGGGTAGGGACTAATCAGAAGTGGGAGGGGTGGATTTTATTTGGTCGGAGTTGAATAGGTAGAGAGAGAAAGAATAGAGGAAGAGAGAGAGAGAGAGAGAGAGTTTTTTTGTGTGTGTGTGTGTGACTGTGACTGTGTCTGGAGCAATTTTTTTTTGGGTGGGTCATGGGTCATGGATCCGACCCGTCTCATGAATGAGACGGGTATTCTTGTTCTCATATAAGTCTTTGTCTTAGTTTTTTATGGTATTTTGAAAAAGCGTGTCCTTTATTATAGAGAATTGTTATATAGGCCCGTAAAATTGTTGAGTAAACCCGTAAGTTTAAAAACTTAAAATTTGTCGTGAAATGACTTTATTACCCCTAAATTTATACACTTATTCATATATACTTCTTATTTTAAACATATTGTTATATACACGCGTAATATTTAATTCATGTTTTACCTCAATTGTTATATACACTCGTAACATTAAACTCAAATCTATCCTATCATCAATTTTTGACCATCCCCACATTCTCCCATTTTCACCTAGAGGTGGCCGGTTCACTAAACCGCCGGTTAGCCGGTTAAAAATCGGCGGTTTTCAACCTTGAAATCTCCAATCGGAACTGAACTGCCTAACCGGCTAAACCGGTTACGGTTTAGGCGGTTCACAATTTTAACGGTTATCCGGTTAACCTCCGGTTTGACGGTTTGGATCTGCTCGGTCGAGTCTTTGGTGTTGCTCGGTCGAGCATACCCTTTTAGGGTTTGAGGGTTGCTCGGCCGAGTCTTTGGTGTTGCTCGGTCGAGCAACCCTTTTAGGGTTTAGGGTTTGAGGGTTGCTCGGCCGAATCATTGGTGTTGCTCGGTCGAGCAACCCTTTTAGGGTTTAGGGGTTGAGGGTTGCTCGGCCGAGTCATATAGTAGTGCTCGGCCGAGCATATCATTTTTCAGTTAATTTTTTAACAGTTTTCGTTAACTTTGTATGTAGTATATTAATTTTATTTTTTTTCAATTTTTTTTTGGATAGATAAGACTATTTTAGACTTAAGTTTACTACATACATTTTTTGCAAAAAGGTTTATAAAAAAAGTTATGAATTTTTAAAGAAATAAAAGTTAACGGTTTTTTGAAAAAAGTTAACTTTTAATTTTTTTCAATTTTTTTTTGGATAAATAAGACTATTTTAGACTTAAGTTTACTACGTACATTTTTTGAAAAAAGGTTTATAAAAAAAGTTATGAATTTTAAAAGAAAGAAAACTTAATTTTTTTTAAAAGAAACGAAAGTATATAAAAGAAAACGATAATTAAATCGGGCAAACTAGCCGTATTAGCACTTGCGTTGTCAAATGAAATAGTAAATATTTTATTTAAAATACCATATTCAAGAAAAAGCTCAAGCAATTTCGCACAAATATTTTCCGCGGAATGCGGTGGCTCAAAATCTTTGTAAGCAATTAATTTTTTTTTTGATTTTCCATGAATTATCTATCCAATGGCAAGTAACGCCCAAATAAGTATTTCTTTGCCAATGATCACTCCAACCATCGGCACAAATTGAAACTTTATTTTCTAATTTTGATAAAACACCAATTAAATCTTTTTTATATCTTTCAACCACTCTAGTAATATCACGTACGAGATTCGTACGTGGTACTCTCGTGGCGGCGGGGTTCAAAGAAAGGCGAGCAAAATTTTCATAAAAATCACAATTCGCAAAATTAAAAGGAAGGCCTTTAACGCAAATAAATTTGGCTAGTTCATCCCTATAAACCCACTTGTCAAATTTAAAAAGGACGGAAGAAGGGGAAGATGAACCTTGTGCACCCGAACCCGAACTACGTTGTTGAAATTGTAATTGAGTTTGCGAAGCGGAAATGCCAAGTTTGTTGGGATGTTTTGCCGCCAAATGCCCGTTGAGCGTCCCATGCCCTCCGCCTCTTTTGAATGCGTAAGTCGCATTACAATAGTTGCAACATGCTCGAAAATTATAATCATCCTAGGCAGTAATTTTTCTTTTGGTGAAATGGATGGCGAAGGTATCGGATTGCGGCTCTCTTTCTCTAGGGGGTTGTCGTTGTCCCCGACCCCGACCACCTCCCTTAGCTCGGCTGCCCCTACCACTCCTAGCATTACCACTTTCAATTTCAACTTGTTCTTCTTCCTCATTTTTTATTGAATATTTGGATTTTGATGATCAAAATCATCGTTGGGGGAGGAAGAACCAACAACGGACTTGCCTAAATTGCTTCTTCTTTGATTTTCAGCCATTTGTGTAATATAAAATGAAGTTTGGAAACAAAGCGGAGCTTAAAATGGATGAAAATGGAGAAAAGCACTAATTTCGTTAGAAAACTAACTGAAAATGGGACAATATTTAACTGAAAATTGGATGAGGGTGAGAGAATATGTGAATATTTGAGAGTAGAAGAGAAAGAGTAGAGAGAAATAATGTGGAAATAAAATGGGAGGAGGGAGGTGATATTTATAGTTAGTAAATTAGGCAAAAAAAACATTTTTTTTTTAATTTTTGACTGTCCAAGTTAAAGTTCTGACAAACATAACGGCTAGTTTTTGAAAAAGTAGCCGTTGGAATGAGTTCTGGCGTTATGCTCGGCCGAGCAACTCATATGACTCGGCCGAGCATGACCGTTATTGGAAATTAACACACTGGAAGGTTATGCTCGGCCGAGCAACTCATATGACTCGGCCGAGCAAGTCAAAAACCGGCGGTTAACCGGCGGTTGACCGATTTTTCAAAATTCCAAACCTTAACCGAATCGGCCAATTACCGGTTTCGGTTAGCCGATTTCGGTTAACTGCCTTTGACCGGTTTGACCCGGTTTTGACCGATTTTCAACCGCCTGGTTGACCGGTTCGGTTTATAAAATGGACACGTCTATTTTCACCATTACATCCAAATCACCCTCTTCATTTTTTATTACATCCAAATCAAAATTACCTCCCTTCTCCTACTATCTTAAACATTCTATTTTCGTGCCAAAAAATCGGTCATATTTTAATGATTTTTTTTGTCCAGAATAGGCTACACTCGTTCGAAAATTAAGAGGAGTTCGGTCACATCCGGCCGAAAAACAGAAAACGTTTGGCAACACCCAGCCGAACCTTTAAAAATTTGGCCCTGATTTGCCGATTATGGGTTGAAATTCGGCAAGTACCTGCCGCACTTTGTTATTTAGGTAAAAAAATTGTCCTAACATTTAGGTAATTAACATTGTTTTACAAAAAAAAAGAAGAAGCAAAAACTACCCTTATTAGGGGTTTCGGCAGGTAATGGCCGAACAGTTTCAAGGTATTCGGCAGATATCGACCAATTTTTTGGATTGGTTCGACAAGTATCGATCGAACTTTTGTAATTTACGTAAAAAATAAAAATTGAGCTATTATATAGGTACTTAACATTGTTTTGACCTGATAATAATTGTTAAAACATAATACAAAAACAATGTCAACATAATTCAAATATAATCAGATGAGAATAATTGTGAAAAATATAATAGAAACATAATCGGATGAAAAAATTGTTCAAAAATAATACAAACATAATCGTATGAGAATAATGTTCAAAAAATATTCTAAAAATATTCTAAAAGTTCGGCAAGGAGTGAATGAAATATTAAAGGAATTTGGCGGGGTGTGGATGACATTTTAAGGATTTTCGGTCACTACTGTCGACCAGATCTCGAAATTCGGCCACTAATGGCCGAACCACTCTATGTCCAGATTTGAATAAATTAAACCTTAAGAATTCTCAAATTGAAACTATAACAACAAATCTATAGTATAAATGAGGCCTCCACCATGAAAAGTTGAATGAACAGTTCAAATGGGCAACTTTTCCATTTTGCCCTCATACATTTGTCCCTTTCCCATTTTGCCCTTTTTTTTTTTTAACAGCGAAGCAAATCTTTCCCTTACTTTCCAAAAAATAATCTTTCCCTCCTAAAATTTGAATTTTTGTAAAAAGAGATCCACACCCTCTTCTCATTTATATACACCACTTCTTTATACTTTTCAAACCTTTACAGTCCAAAACTTTACAGATTCCAAATTTACAAAAATCCAAATTTCAAAATTCAATAAACAATCAAGCTTAAAAAAAGCATTCAAACTTCAAAAGGTATTTACTTATTTCTCAACTTCAGTTCAATGTTAATGTTCATACACATTTATTTCTCAACTTCACTTCTTTATACTTTCCAAAACTTTGCTTCGCTGTTTAATTTATCTGTTTAATATTTCCTTCCCACCCCCACATCTTCAAATTTCTGTAACAATGATTCCGACGAACTAACAACAACAACTGGAACAATGATTCCGATGAACCAAAACAAAAAGAAGAAAAGTTTCATACAAATCAAGCTCTAAAACACAAATTCAAACCACCATTGATTTTTGTTGAGTGACTCTCAATTGATTGACAAAATGGTGTTGGGCAAAAGCTGCATGTTGGTTGCTGTTGATGTGCTGCTGCTGCGTATGCTGAGGGGCCGAGGCGGGCGCCCCATCTAGCCGAGGCGTGCGCACCAGTAGCCGAGAAGGGAGTCCTTGTTTCCTTACCTTGAGGCGGCCGCATCATGGTTCTGGGGCGGGCGCTTCCTTGGCCGAATGAGGGAATGGTTTTGGTTAAGCTCCAGGCGGGCGCCTGGCCTTGTTTGGGGCGGGCGCCTGGCGTCGTCAAGCGTGGGCTGGGCCTGGTCTTTTCCTGTTGCAGCCGTGTGTTTTGCCCTAGATATATATATGTTGTTTTTGTCATTGTTTCTTCTTGTGCCGTGATCTTGAGAGAGAGAGAGAAACAAGCTTAGTTTATTTACTATTGTGAGAGATTGTGAGATTGTGTGAAAGGTTTTCACCTTGATTCTCCTTGTACTCTTCTTGATTATAGTGGATTGATTCTCCGTCGCCCGTGGACGTAGCCAAGTTGGTGAACCACGTAAATCTCTTGTGTTCATTGTTTTTCAATTTTGTTTCGTATTAATTTTGTTCTTGCGATTATTGTTATTTTGTGCTTGCATCTTTATCAACCTAACAATTGTGGTTGGGACCAAAATCCTAACAATTGGTATCAGAGCTCCGGTTTGTGGATCTTGTATTGCTTATTGATAACGATGTCAGGGAAGTACGAGATTGAGAAGTTTAATCGCAAGATTAACTTTGGGCTATGGCAAGTAAAGATGCGAGCAATCTTGGTGGGTAAAAATTGTGTCAAGGCTTTGCTTGGGAAGGAGAACAAACCGGCACGCTTGACGGATGAACAATTTGATGATATGGACGAGAAGGCTTTATCTCTCTTACAATTGAGCCTCAAAGATGAGGTATTAAGAGAGGTTGTGGAAGAGAAGACTGCGGCAGGGCTTTAGCTTAGGCTTGAGCAATTGTACATGACTAAGAGTGTTAGTAACAGGTTGCTACTATTGAAGAAACTCGAGGAGTGTAAACTCAAGACGGGTGATTCCTTGGAGAAACATCTTGATGAGTTTGATGGCTTGGTCATGGACTTGAAGAATGTCGATGTCGAAATTGATGATGAGCAATTGGCGGTAAAATTGCTTTGTTCTCTACCTTCGGAATACATGCACTTTCGCGAGACAGTTTTGTATGGCAAGGAAGAGATTGCTTTGGAAGAGATCAAGACCGATTTATTAAGCCGTGAGGTTATTGAGACACACTTGACTTCCCCAAGTGCTGAATCTCAAGGTGAGGGTTTAATTGCTAAAGGCGGTAAGAAGGCAGGGAAGGGATCGAATTCAAGGAATTCGGGTCAGTCAAGTTCAAGGTTTAAAGATGTGGTATGTCATGGTTGCAAGGAGAAGGGACACATTCGAAAGTATTGCCCTAACCGAGGAGGTAAAAGGGATAATGATACAACCGCTAAGGCCAAGGGTGAAGTTGGGGTGGTGCTTGAAAACACCAGTGATGACAGTGACTGTGATGCACTTACTGCTTGTGATCCGGGTACCGAAGTTCGTGATAGTTGGATTTTGGATTCGGGTTGTTCTTATCATATTAGTCCCAATCGGGCATGGTTTTGTTCATATAAGGCTGCTGGTGGAGTAGTTTTGTTGGGGAATAATACTGCATGCAAGGTTGTTGGTATTGGGGCTATTAAGGTTAAGATGTTTGATGGAGTAGTGCGGAAGTTGCAGAATGTCAAGTATGTTCCTGAACTGAAGAAGAACCTGATTTCTCTAGGCACCTTGGATAGTCTTGGGTATAGTTTATCCATTGGGAATGGCAAATTATCGGCTATTAAAGGTGACTTGGTGGCATTGAAGGGAAAGAAGGTGGGGACATTGTATAAGCTTCTTGGGTCTACGGTTGTTGGTGATGTATCTATTGCAACGGGGTCAACGATTGAGGCGGAGGTTACTCAACCATGGGACATGACATTGGGTCACATTGGCTTGAAGGGATTGACAGAACTATCTGGAGTGAGTGGGTTTTGGTTATGGAATTCTATTGCATCTAAGTTCCTGATTGGTAGAGATGTTGCTCTACGTCTCCAAGAGAAGAATTGTTCTGCAGAACGGGTATACAAACAGGTGGAGTTAGTTGGAGATAACTCAAAAGGGGTGGAACTTGACTTAGATGTAAATGATGTGTCTGATGAAGCGACTCCAATTGAAGCTCCAGTTCAAGAGGAGGAGACCAACATACAGGTGGAGACTACCATTGTTTTTGGTAAAGTTCGATATGGTTTGGAGGAGATGGTGGCTTATGCATTGTCCGCTGCGAGAAAAGTAAGTATGCATAAATTGATTTCTTTCAATGAAGATATATCGTGTGATAAATCTGCTATGTGGTCGGTCGTTGTAAATGAAGAGATGGTATCTCTTATTGAAAGTCAGACATGGGAATTTGTTAGACCTCCACCAAAGAAGGAATTAGTCAGCCGCAAGTGGGTCTACAAATTCAAAGGAGACTACAATGGAATAATTTCACTGGTTGTTAGACACTTATCTATTCACAACTTGTTGAGCATTGTGGTGATGCGAGATCTATTGCTCAAGGTGGAGATCTACATGCGCCGGCCTGAAGGGTTTGTTTTTGTTGTCGAGGGTAAGGATCATGTTTGCCTGTTAGAGAGGTCCTTGTATGATTTGGAGCAGTCAACTCGACAGTGGTATAAAAGGTTCGACACTTTTATTGGTACCCATGGCTATGCTAGTAGTGGATATGATTGTTGTGTTTACTTGATGGTTTGTAGTGATGGCACATTGGTTTATCTTGTTTATGTCGATGGCATTCTTGTGGCTGCGATAGATATCAATGGTGCTTACCGGGTGAAATGGTTATATTCTTTAGATAGTCCCAAGTCTAAAGATGATGTGTCACGGGTTCCGTATTCAAATGCTTGTGTGTGCATTGTGTATGGCAAGAACAGTGATGGTTGTATTGGGTATGTTATGACTACAACGGAGGCGGTCATGTTGACAAAGCCGGGTTCGAAGGTTTCGATTGCTAAGTTCAAGAAGTTCTTGGACTTAGTGGGTGTTACTAGTCATTGATGCCCTTCGGGGCGTGGCGGCGGAGATAGAGATGTTCTCTTGGAGATAGCTTGTTTCGGAATTGATCGTCAAGGTGGAGAATTGTTGAGTGACTCTCAATTGATTGACAAAATGGTGTTGGGCAAAGCTGCATGTTAGTTCTTTGATGTCGTCTTTGCGTATGCTGAGGGGCCGAGGCGGGCGCCCCATCTGGCCGAGGCGTGCGCACTAGTGGCCGAGAAGGGATTCCTTGTTTCCTTACCTTGAGGCGTCCGCATCATGGTTCTGGGGCGGGCGCTTCCTTGGCCGAATGAGGGAATGGTTTTGGTTAAGCTCCAGGCGGGCGCCTGGCCTTGTTTGGGGCGGGCGCCTGGCGTCGTCAAGCGTGGGCTGGGCCTGGTCTTTTCCTGTTGCAGCCATGTGTTTTGCCCTAGATATATATATGTTGTTTTTGTCATTGTTTCTTCTTGTGCCGTTATCTTGAGAGAGAGAGAAACAAGCTTAGTTTATTTACTATTGTGAGAGATTGTGAGATTGTGTGAAAGGTTTTCACCTTGATTCTCCTTGTACTCTTCTTGATTATAGTGGATTGATTCTCCGTCGCCCGTGAACGTAGCCAAGTTGGTGAACCACGTAAATATCTTGTGTTCATTGTTTTTCAATTTTGTTTCGTATTAATTTTGTTCTTGCTATTATTGTTATTTTGTGCTTGCATCTTTATCAACCTAGCAATTGTGGTTGGGACCAAAATCCTAACAATTTTGAATGAGAATGAAATTTTATTACAAAAAGTACGATTAATCAACCTTGAATCCATGAATGAAAGAGGAAATAGAAATGGATCTTAATCAATCTCTTGGCCGGATTGAGGGCGAATTGCGGCCGGATTGAGGGCGAATTGCGGACGGTTTGGAGGCGGATCCCAGTCGAATTGCGGACGGTTCGCGTGACTCAGGGCTTCGTCTCCAAAAATACCAAATTGATTGCTCCGGAGGGAATTTTTGATGGCTAGTTGCCTTCCTCCATTGATTAGAGCCGATGATTATGGGAGGGGTGGGGTAGCCACGTTGTAACGCCGATCGAATGGGAGCCGATTGGACGGAATAGACGGACGGACGTTGTAACGCCGATCGAATGGGGAGGGGAGAGGAGGAAAGGGAAGGGGAGGAGGTGGCCTGATTGTGAGAGGGGTGGGGTAGCCACGTTGGTGAGGGATAAGGTGGACGGGATGAAGGGAAGGGGAGGCGGTGTGTTTATTTGATTTTGTGTTTGTGTTTGTGTGAATGAGAGAGAAAGATATATATAGAGAGAGAGAGTCAGAGAGAGAGAGAGAGCAGCTTATTAAAAATAAAAAAATTTAACCATTTTAATGGCCAGACATGGGATTTTTTTTAATTAATTTTTAATATTTGAATGTTAAATAAATAAGTTTTTTTTAATGTAAATTAGATTAGATAGTTTTTTTTTATTTGAATGTAAATTAGATAGATTTTTAATTATTATTATTTAAATATTGTGTTTAATTTTATGTTGTGTTTAATTTTATAATTGAAGACTTTCAAAATAGATATTGTGTATCTTAAATTAATTATCATTTTGTAACTATAATGTTTATGTTAATTAAAAAAAAATGACCGCGTGTTCTCGAACACGGGTGATGCTGCAGGAATTGTGCTTATCAATAATCCTCCACGTGGCAAGATTAATCACCTAGCTCCTTGACCTGAAATCAGAACCCACGACTAGCCGGATGTGTCTCCGGCGAAGACGCTCGGGCGTGAGAGTAAGAATATGGTTGAATAAAGCTCAAAATGTATTGAATAATAAATTCAGAATACAAAATGGTAGTTACCTTTCACCGTTTGGTAGTGATGAAGTATTTATAGGAAAAAGTGATGTATTTTTGGGGAGGCAACATGTCCTCCGAGATTGTAGCGGCAGTTACTTGGTCGTGGGCACGTGTCTATAACGGTCCCTGATTTGTAGGGATGTGGTTATGAGAATTGTTTAACCAAATATGCCGGCAAGTGTCAGGTCGTCATTTGTTAATTTAGGTCGAGGTCGCCACTTGTGGAATGGTCGACCCGATCCGTCGGTAGAGCATGGTTCGTACCCGAATTGTAGTATGGATCACGAGGTCGGACTAAGTTAGGTCGGGACCTGGTAGGTCGGACCATGGGCTTAGTCGACTGATGTTCGAGATGGGCCTTGGGCCTTGTTCTGATTGGATCAGTCTCATTGAGAATGTGGGTGCCAATGCTATCTGTGATTGGGCTTTACTTGCTTAGCCCAACTTGACACTTTTGGTATGTTCAGTGGCCCCCAACTTTCGAGTGGACTTTGTCGACTTGGAAGTTAAGAAGATTTTTGATATGAATTATTTTACCCGCAGGTCGCTACTAGTTCTGAGGTATAGTCGACTTTTGATGACGTGGCACCATCCTGGTCGTTGGCGATGAACGGTAGGAGATGAAGGAGCGCCGATTTTAGTAATGATTGCGATTCTGACGCTTGGAACTCCTTCTCGAAAACCGCTTTAGCTTTTAATTTTGGAAAATTAATTTCTATTTTCTTTTCCCCTTCCAAATTTAGGAAAATAGAAATACTCAGTCTTCTTCTCAAATTCGAATTCTTACCGTTTCCAAACTCTCCTTCTCCGGCGATAATCACGGAATTGCAGCAAGATTTAAACTTAGTTCTCGGCTTCAGCAACGAACTCCCTTTCTGCAATCAATTAAGGTATTTCCCTTGTATATTTGCTTTAGGGCTTTGATTTCTGCTTTGTGTTTAATTCCGCCATGGCTAGGACCTTTAGTAGTGAACCAGGAGCTTGGTACGGGTATTGCACTGTTAACCGTAGAGTATGTAAGCACATAAACGGTGGGTGGAGAGAGATGTCATTGAGCGAGTGTGCCTCTATCTTGACCAGGTGGGAGTTGAACTTTAGTGAAATAGGGTTGCCAGTTGCAGGAGAAATTGAAAATGTGGTGATTGACGACTCAAATGTTGTCGCTTTTCATCTATTTCATGAATTGCTTGATCATATCACTTTGTTTTATGTTAGGGATGTCCACAAACCCTCTTTCCTTAGGAACATAATAGGTTTTCCAGGGGAGTTTAGGTCGCCCTTAGGTAGGTTGACTGCGTATGATCTTAGGACTGACTCCCCTGTTTCTCCTTCTTCTTGTACAGATATGACAACTCAAGAAGGAAATGCTGCTTCGACCTCTTCAGGCTCCCGAATTGTGGATGCGTTTGGCTCCTCTGTTGTGCAGGGAAGAATGAGAGAGGATATATACCCGTAGGCCTCTTCGAGGAAAGAAAAATATGGAGTCCCAATATGACATGGTTTATGATTTCTGTGGAGTAAGTAGAGCAGATTATAGGGTAACCATCTTTAGTAAGGCGGATTTCATGGCCAAGTTCCGTACCAGCTTCACTACTGATGCACTAGGGTGGCCTTCTTTTATGGACAGTTTGAGGCGGGGTTGAGGTTGCCCTTAGATCCCTTTATCAACAAGTTTAAAGTGCATGGATGCTCTTCCCCTCCAGCTTGGGGCCAACACTTGCAGAGTACTAGTGTGCTTTGCCATGGTATGTAGGTTTCTAGGCCATGAACCTTGCATGAGAGTCTTCAAGGAATTTTTCGCTCCAAAGCTCGACAAGGCAGATTGGGGGATTAGTACTCCTTCCAAACCCAATTCTCCAAAATTGTTTGCCAACCTTCCCAATAAGCATAGCATTGGAATTCCCATGTGGTAGTTGTAGAGAGTAGGTGGGATGGGAGTTCCCCTTGCCAAATAGTGAGTCTGACACTATTGACGAGGAAAACTACTGGGAGCCTCCATGGCACCAAACCTTGTATAGGAAGTTGTGCGCGTTGGTCAAAAAAGGGGCCATTAGCTGGGAGGTGCTAGGGACGACCAAGTACAACTATATCCAGGCTGGGATGATGCCCGGGGATGGAGTGGTAGAACCCCTTGTTCCTGTATTGAGAGGTCGTATATCCGCCGGGTTACTCATTCCTTGGGTAGGTTGAAGGAGAACTGTCAATTTTGTCAGAAGAATGAAAATTATTGCAAAGACCACGGAGAGCATATTGGCGGTAAGGATTTACTTGACCTGCATTCATTAGCTCGTCCATTGTTAACTTGCATAAGTAACTTATCATTGGCACATAGCGTTATTTTTAGCTGCATACACAACTCTTAGATCGTCCGTTGCCTGCTCGTATGTAGAACTTAGTTAGCTCGTACATAGAACCATTTCGAATTGCAACTTTTTATCAAATTGCCTGCTCGTATGTAGAGTTATTCAATTCGTACATAGAACTGCTTTGAATCGTATCAATTACCTCGCCAATTGTTTACTCGTAGAACTGTTTAGCTCGTACATAGAACTGCTTTGAATTGCCGAGCTAACACTTGATTACTTTGATGTCATGTAGTTTTAACTCCCGAACAAGAAGCGAATATGGTGCGTATTGTTGGGGTTTCTGATAAGAAGAAAGCCAAGAGGGCTCGTAGAGTGCCAATGCTAAAGCGGCGAGAGAGAGAGAAGGCATTTACTCGGAACAATGCGCTCCCGAAGGATGTTCTTTGGAATGATCCCAATGGAAGAGGTTGAGTGGAAGACCCTTTGCAAAGCGGCACCCAATCCAATGATGCCAATGAGGGAGGTGACGATTCCCTACAGTCGGTCGGGGCAAGTTTGAGCTCCGACCCAAATCAAGATGCCAATGTGGAGACCTCTGGAGCTGGGATGGCGGGGGCTAGCCCTTTACAGGTTGTCAATGTTGATGACGATGATATGGAGGAAGATGAGGACGATCGTCCTCTAAGTTCGAAGAAGAGGTCCCGATCTGAGAAGGGAAAGTCTGTGTCCTCGAGTCAATTGCCTCCACCAGCCTTCTTTCCTCCCAGTAAGGAGTCTCTGGATGAAAAGATGAAGAGGTTGAGTGATGTTCCTCCGCTAGAAGGGTTTAACAGCTTGAGCCGCCGCTATCCCGACATGAGCCTGGGCCAAGTGATTGTTAGGAGGGCAATAGATGTCGACCTCCTAGCTCATTTCGCTGATAAGGGGATCACCCCCGAGGAATTTTCTGCTCGTTCTGGGATGGCTCATTGTGAGGTAATTTTTCATTTTCTCTTTCATTGTAGTTGCTTATCCCTTTACTCGATCCACTTAAATTACGAGCTAACACTTCTTCTGTTTCTTTGAAATGTAGAATCTTACTATGGTCGAGCAGGTGAAAAGCTCTTGGAGAGCTTCCATTGAGAGAGAGAGGCAGGCCCTTCAAGATTATTCCAAAAAGGCTAAAGAGCTTGCGGATATGAAGGAGAAGTACAACGATCTGGACAACTCGTATGAAGCTAATGAGATGGTGAAGACAAAAGCCCTGTCCGACCTCGAAGCTACAGAATCCAAACTCAAGGAAGTAACTTCAGAAAGGGATGCTGAGCGCCTTGCTCATGAGAAGACGAAGGTTGAGCTTACCACTGTCTCCAAGCTTCTTGCAGATAAAGATTCTTTTTTGAAAGAGCTTAACGAGGAGCATAACTCAGCTCAAGCTAAGTGGAAGGAGGCTCTGGAAAAGGCTGGCCACGTCTTTGTGGAGAAGTACAAGGAGGGAGATGAATTTTATAATGCCATTGTCACTAAGGCCCAGGACTTCCTGGAGGCGGGTAAACGTCACATGGCGCGTCGGGCTATGGTGGATCCAAGCTGCGAGGTCACCCTCGAGCAATTAGCTCGTTGGTTCTCTGAAGCCCAGTATGACATGCCAGCTCGTGGTGGACACTCCCTTGTTCCTTATCTTGAGAACGACTTGGCCTTCATAGCCCAGGAAGACCAAGAGGATGGCTGTGAGAAGTGGGAAGCTCCCCTGTTGTCGATAGGAATTTTGATGTGGTTACGCGGGGAGCTTGAGGATGCCGCCACTATGGAAGAAGAAAACGAGCTGGTTTACACAGAGTCGGGTAAACCCATTGGCCCCCAGCAACAAGGAGATGGGGAGGGTCGAGATGCTACTGACGACCAAACTGGCGTCAGCCAAAACTCTTGAATTGCTTAGCTGAATTGTAATGAACAAGTCCCAACCAACATTTTTGTTTTTTTTGCTTTAACATTATCCGAATGCCTTGGCCCAGTTTTTTGGGAGGCGGAATGTTTTTGTAAATTAATTTTGTCTAAGTCTTAGCCCGTTTTGGGAGACTTACCTCTATCATAGCTGACTTTATTTATTGCATGTTGTATGCTTTTTAAAGTAAGTGTCGAGCTAGATGTGGTAGGGTAAATGAGTTATCTTAAGTTTGAGGTCGTCCTGACTCTATGATGCCTTGGTCGACCTCAGACTTGGTTAACTTTTGGAACGAGATTGACTATAAATCTAATCTGTTCAAACTATTCAAGCTGACCAAGGGTCGAGCTAATTAGAGCGAAATCGATTAGGAATCGGACTTGTTAACTGAACAAAGCTGATTAAGAATCGAGCTAATTAGAACAAACTGACTAAGAGTCGAGTTTGTTAGAACGAAGTCGACTAAGAGTCGGACCTGTTAACTGAACAAAGTTGATTAAGAATCGAGCTAATTAGAACAAACTGACTAAGAGTCGAGTTTGTTAGAACGAAGTCGACTAAGAGTCGGACTTGTTAACTGAACAAAGCTGATTAAGAATCGAGCTTGTTAGAACAAAATGACTAAGAGTCGAGTTTGTTAGAACGAAGTCGACTAAGAGTCGGACTTGTTAACTGAACAAAGCTGATTAAGAATCGAGCTAATTAGAACAAACTGACTAAGAGTCGAGTTTGTTAGAACGAAGTCGACTAAGAGTCGGACTTGTTAACCGAACAAAGCTGATTAAGAATCGAGCTTGTTGGGGTTAGTGTAACACTATGTTTGATCGAATAAACTGCGCTTTTTATTGAAGTAGGGAACATGCTTACATCAACTTGAAACTAGAACTAACACGAGCTTGAACTTTGAAACTAAAAGCTAGAAGTAGTATTTGATGAGGTGAGTAGCATGCCAATGATGTTTCAACTCGTCACCTCCGGGATGAGCTATCATGTAGGTTCCTTCCTTGACGACTCGAGTGACTACATAGGGACCTTCCCAGTTAGGAGATAGCTTGTTCTGCTGGGTCCTTCTACCCGTTGCTTCGATCTTTCTCAATACATAATCTCCAACTTGGAATGACCTTGCCTTGACCTTCTTGTCGTGGTAACTTTTAGTTCGCTGTTTGTAGTTGACCATTCGGAGGTAAGTGTTTCTCGCTTCTCGTCGATCGGATCCGGGTCGATCAATCTGTTGGTATCATTTTGCTCCCGATTGAAGAAAGTCACTCTAGCGAGTGGGGAATCTCGAGCTCGGCGGGTGCCATGGCCTCGATCCATAAGTGAGAGCAAAGGGGTTTCCCCGTAGGCCCCGTGGTTGTACGAACCGCCCCAAAGAGCAAGGGGGAGTTCGTCCAACCAATTGTTACGTCGACCTACGAGACCTGTCTTGAGCGAAGATAGAACAAGTTTATTCGCTGCCTCAGCTTGCCCATTTCCTTGAGGATAGGCGACAGAGGATTGCCAATGCTTGATTCCTACTCGATTCATCTCTGCTTGAAGGCTCTGAGAAGCTGCGGCCGTTGTCAGATACTATAGCTCGAGGAAAACCGAATCGACACCAAATGAAGTCATGAATGAAGTTGATAGCATTTTCCTCTGTGATGCGAGCTAATGGTTTGGCCTCAACCCATTTAGTGAAGTAATCTATGGCAACGATCACATACTTGCAGTTTCCCCGGGCGGGAGGGAAGGGTCCAATCAGGTCGACGCCCCACATGTCGAATGGCCAAGCTGCAATTACTGGAGTCTGCTCGGTTGTTGGCACATGAGGTAAGTTGGCAAATCTTTGGCATTGATCACATTGTTGAACAAAGTTGTGAGTGTCAGCTCTCATGTGTGGCCAGTAGTACCCCAAAGTGATTAACTTGTCAGCAAGAGTCCTGGCCCCCGGGTGTCCACCACAAATTCCACTATGCACTTCGTGTATCAATAGGGCGACCTCTTGAGGGTGGATGCACTTTAGTAATGGTCGAGTATAGGATCTTCTGTATAGGTCGCCTCCTTGAATGACATACCTCGGAGCTTTCTTTTTGATAGCTCGAGCCTTCTTCTCGTCATCTGGCAGCTCACCACTTTCTAAGTATGCCTTCATTTCCTCGATCCAACACTTCTCCTGAGTCCAATTTCTTGAGGGATCATCTATGCATTGAATTTTTACTCTTTCATAGGCTGGACTTTCGAGGAAGGAGATAGGTTCATCATGTGGTTCATCCGAAGTGGCTAATTTCGAGAGGAGGTCAGCTAGCTCATTGTCTTCTCGTCCAATTCTCTGAATCTTCCGTAATTCCAAATCTTTTATCGGTTCCTTCACCAGTCGCAAAGATTTGATCGCTGTGGCACTAAGCACCTCATACTCGCCTCGACCTCGGCCGACTATCGCTGGGAATCACAAGAGGCCATGATCTTAGTAGCTCCAAAACACTTGGCGTACTCAATAGCCGCAATTAAAGCCTCATATTCGGCTTGGTTGTTGGAAGCATCAAACTTGAACCTTAGTGATTCCTCATACACGCTCCGCACTCGGCTCGATTAGCACTATCCCAGCCTCCACCGCTATTCTTGGTCGCCGATCCGTCAAAATAGACCTTCCAACAATCGTCCGGTAGACTCACGGCGACCCGGGACTCGGCTCTTTCCCCTTAGCTTTTTCTTTCGGGAGCTCGATGCTCGTCGTCTTCCTTGGTGAACGTAAGCTCGACCAAGAAGTCACCTAGAGCTTGAGCCTTCGCCGCCTTTCGAGGTCGATACTCAATGTCAAATTCAAGAAGGGCAATTGACCAACCGAGAAGTCGACCCGAACTTTCCCATTGGTGAAGGATTTTTCTGTGGGGCGTTCGTGAGAACAACAATTGGGTGAGCCGTAAAATAAGCTCGTAGTTTTCTTGAAGCCACGACTAGAGCATGTTTACAAGCCTTCTCAAAGATTGTAGTATCGGCTCTCCACATCTCGATAAGGCTCTCACGATGTAGTATACCGGCTTTTGTTGACTTTCATCCTCTCTAATCAAGATCGCCGCCACCGAATTGCCTCCCACGTATAGATATACAAACAAGGTCTCACCAGTCGGGCTACTCAGAGAGGTGGAGTAGCGAGGTAATCCTTCACTGTTGGAACGACGAATGACATTCGGTCGTCCATTCAAAATTTTTCGTCCCTCTCAATGCCTTAAAGAAGGGGAGAGACCTCTCTCGCCGACTTTGATATGAAGCGGCCAAGAGCCGCTATCCTTCCATTAAGTCGCCGCATCTCTTCGACACCGTGGGCGCCTTCATGTCGACTAAAGCCTTTATTTTCTCCTGATTAGCCTCTATGCCCCGTTGAGATACCATAAATCCAAGGAACTTTCCAAAGAAGCCTACACCAAATACACACTTGCCGGGGTTGAGCTTCATGTCGTTTGCTCTCGGATTGGCAAACGTTTCCTTTAGGTCGACCACGTGACGTCCGCC
Organism: Adenophora triphylla var. japonica; assembly: GCA_022495995.1. Taxonomy (NCBI): domain Eukaryota; kingdom Viridiplantae; phylum Streptophyta; class Magnoliopsida; order Asterales; family Campanulaceae; genus Adenophora; species Adenophora triphylla. Next base: position 34,703 of record JAFEMH010007631.1, read on the forward strand.
TTTGTTTTGATGACCATATCATCGACGTAGGCCTCCATGTTTCGGCCAATTTGAGAAGCAAAGACTTTGTTCACCATCCTTTGATAAGTTGCCCCTGCATTCTTCAATCCAAATGGCATCATGTCAGTAGCAAGAGATGCCTCCAGCCGCTTGAAATGCCGTCTTGATTATGTCGTCCTCATGCATCTTAATCTGGTGGTAACCTCGAATAAGCGTCGAGGAAGCCGAGGGTTGAGTGGTTAAGCAATGGAATCGACTAGCTTGTCGATTCTAGGAAGCGGGATAGCCGTCCTTAGGGCAAGCAAGATTGAGAGTGGCGAAGTCGACACACATCCGCCATTTGCCATTTGATTTCTTCACCATGACCACGTTGGCCAACCACGTTGTATGAGTGGCCTCTTTGATTATTCCCGCACTCAAAAGTTTTTGTACCTCGGTTTTTATAGCCTCCTCCTTGTCACGAGCAAAGCTTCTCAATTTTTGGGGCCTAGGCTTTATGGTCGGGTTGACTTCAAGTCGATGAACGGCGACCTCTTCCTTTATTCCCCTCATGTCTTCTACCCTCCAAGCAAAGACGCCATTACTCTCCTTGAGTAGCTCGATGATTTCTTCTCGCTCCTCAACCGATAACCGCTTCCCAATCTGAATTTTTTGGTCGGGGTAGGAAAGATTGGTGATTACCGACTCTAGCTCGTCCACGCCTCTAGCTCGGTCCATCCCCGAATTGTAGAGTCTCAATTATTATTTCCCGACCTTTGTCTTTCCTCGCCTCCCAAATGTGGAGCTTCCTCGCTATCATATCGTCAAGCTTATCTCGCAACCTCGCCGGCGGTGGTGGTGGCCTCCGAGTTATTATCGAGCCGAGGCATAGGTTGCCTATGAGGACTTGGTCGAACATAACTACATCCGGATCAACCTCGGTGGTATTAGAGTGATGTGTCGACTCAATCATGACCTCGTCATTTGAGCGATAGGTCGACTCCTCCACATCGGTGATTGTGACAATGCCGAGTAGTTTTGGTGATCGATCGACAGCCTTCGTGTAACCATCTCAGCCTCGATTTCCAACTCCCTTTTCTTTCTTTCTCTCGAGAACATGATCAAGGTAGGCTCGAGCCGTGCCTTGTACACACCCTACTCCAGCGTGTAGGGAACTTGACTCGCCGATGAGGATCGATGCCACCATTCCAAGAGCGACCTGACCTGGAATACCAAGTATAGCGGCATAGTCACTATTTACATCAATCACTATAAATTGTACCTTTGATACGATCCTGAGGGGGTGTTGGCCTAGGTCAATGTCGAGCTCTATCTTGCCTTTTGCATCAACTCGATGGTTGGTGAAGCCCTCCAACCTACCATCATATCTCTCCAACTGCTCATCATTAAGACCCATTTCTTTAAAAGTTTTGTAGAACAAAATATCCTTGCAGCCCCCGTGTCGACTAAGAGTCTGCTCGTCGTACATCCGTCTATGAGACCTGGGATGACGAGAACTTGCTCCCTAGCCGCCATATTAGTTGCCAATTCATGGGGGTAGAAGCTGATCGCTTCATCTCTGACTTCTCTTCTTGGAGGCACATGTGGGGCCTTATTGAGTTGGAAGATCTTGTGCTTGATGGCCGTGTTGCTTGCTTGCTCTGTAATGACCCCTGTGTTCAATCTAGGTTGCCTAGGTCCCCGTTGTCCACCTCGCCGGGCCGCTCGCCTCCACCGGCTTGAGGCCTTTTCACATAAGCGTCGAGCCTCCCCGGTCGACCATTCTTTGTATAATGCGCTTCAAACCCAAACAATCTTCTCGTGAGATGACCAAAGTCTTTGTGGTAGTCACGGCATTTGCCGTTGTCCCTCTTAAACTTGTTGCTGGGTTCATTGGGATCGGAGGAGCCAGCTCGACTCGGCATTCATAATTTCTGCTCGGCTCACCGTAGTGGGAGTGAAAGCCTCGTACCTTCTCTCGTAGCCCTTGTCCCGTTTCTTTCCATTTTTATTATTTCCTCCATTCTTGTTGGAGTCTTTCTTATCATCGGAGACCTCAACCTTAGGACTCTTACCATTCTTCTTTTCTTTCCTTTCTTCAGCTAGCGCAACATTATACACCTTTTCAAACAACTCCTGTCGAGTTGTGACCGTTCGGACTGTGAGCTCGTAGTCCATGTCTTCCGAGGAAATACCACTTCGGAAGCAATTGATCACCTCCCTGTCTGTGATGTCCTCTTCAATCTTGTCGACCATTTCTTTGAACTTGGTAAAGTAGCTCATTGAGCTTTCGTTTTTGGCCTGCACCAAGTTGTTTAAATCAGTCACCGTCACTTTTCGAGCTCCAGCAGTCGAGAAGCGATCTAGGAACTTGGTCCTCAAGCATGTCCAAGTGGTTATGCTACCAGCTGCCAAACCATTAAACCACGTCAAAGCTGCTCCTGTGAGGGTACTTACGAGGGCTTTGCACATATTGTCGTCTTCGTTGGCGACAAAACACATCGTGGCCTCCAGGTGTGCTATGTGGCTTCTTGCATTGGTGGAACCAGAATACTTCTCTAGAAGGGGCAACCTGAAACTAGGGGGAGGTCGACTATCTCTCCGTTCCTTGGAAAGAGGTCGAAGAGCAAAGTCAATTCGTTCGACCTTTCCAAAGATCCTTTTCTTCTCCTCCTCCCATTGCTCAAACTTCTTTTTCATCAACAACCATTCCCTAGCATCGGGTCTTTCATCTCTTGGAGGGGGCGCAAAGATTTTGACTTCTCGGCCTTCACTTCTAGGAGTCACCGCCTACTCCTTCGTACCCGTGAGAATGAGCCCTCTCTCGATCGAACCGGAGATCTCGTGCTCGTCACTTCCTTGTGGCGACTGCGCCTATAATCTCCGAGTGGCGACCTGCGCCTCTCCTCTCTTACGGGCGACCTGCGCCCGTTCCTGTCTCTATGAGACCCTGACCTCTGCGTCCTGGCTGGCGAAACCTGTCTGTTTCTATTGGCTGTTAAGCGCGTCCTTAAGTCAGACTGAGCCTCTTGCTCCCTGTTTCTGTTGAGGCTAGCCCTTAGGTCGTTACTGGGCACATGAACGACCGTAGTGTAGGTGTTAGTGCCCTAGGCCTATAGAGATAGACCTTTATGTAATGTCATTGTTCATTTATATATGAGATTGCTTCTTTGATTATTATATGTGTTTGCATGTTTAGTTATAATAATCGTGTCCCTAGTACTTATGAAGCACTAGTATGAAGTCTAATGGATAATCATATGATGATTATATGCATGGAGATGCACATTAGATTCATGGGTAATTGTTAGAGAACAAGGTACTGGACTTGACCCATTATGAGATTTATGTCATGGTCATATGTCATAATTAAATCTCATATAGTCATATCATTGATATCCTTTGACCTGAGATTATCATCGTCTTCCGCTTGATGAATATCATGTTTGATATAGTTTAACGTTATCTTTAACCGGATGACAATAAGGGCTATCATTGGCATGGTATGATTCTTGTTGGGAAGAATGATAAGTCAAGATGGAAATTGTCCCTCGTAAAGAGAGATGTTTGCTTGGCCACTCGTAAGTAAGATTGATGTAGTGCGTAGCCATGCCCGAATGAATTAATGTGATTAATGTCATTCGATTAATCAATTTACTTGATAACGAGAAAGCATTGAACAATATGAGTTGACGTGGACCATGACTCATGTTCAATATAACATCGTGTGACAATGGGATTGTGATATGTTCTATGTAGGAAAATCGAACTTGATAATCATACTATTTGGGTAGGCATGATGGCTTGCTAGAGTCCGCTCATGTCTTATGAGGATCGATATGATCGGACTCATTGCCAACATAGTATGGTCCTATGGGGTCACACGCATCGAACGAATTGTCAAAAATGAAGAAAATGGGTTTTCGGGGCTCGGGGACGACTCGTCCCCTGCTGGGCCGAACCAAGTCGTGCCTTATGAAGGGACGCCGGGTTCAGCTGGGAGTGCCGAGGGACGACTCGTGCTCGGGCACGAGTCGTGCCCAAAGGGACGACTCGTCCCCGTGAGCTAAGCCAAGTCGTGCCTCTTGCGGGGACGCCAGATCGATGGGAGCTGCAGAGGGGACGACTCGTGCCCTGGGGGACGAGTCGTCCCGTCGGGCCCGGACCGATACGTAAATGGCCGATTTTAGGGTTTTCGCCAAAGGGCTTTTATTTGTAACGTATAAATAGTTGCCCTGGTTGCCCTAGCCGTCATTAGAACGTTTTGGCTTGAGAGAAACACTTAGAGTGGGAGATTTCAATTGAGAATTGAGAATCAAACACCACCAAATCCATTGTTCTTCATTGATTGAAAGGTGTTTCAATCAATTGGATCTAGCAATCCTCCTAGAAGAGTTCTAGGGTTCGTTCCGCGCGTGGATAAACATAGAGGATCTTCGTTCATCAAGATCTTTGGTTCGTGATTCCCGTTCGTTCATCAAGGATTAACAAGATCATTCAATCTGGAGTTAGGTCAAGTTTATCAAAGGCAAAAGCATTCAAGGTTGGTAATTCTATTTCATCTCTCTTAATTATTCATCTAGAACGGATTCTAGGGCTTGGGGTTTTTCGAGTTATTGCTTATTCCGCTGCGCATGGACCCTCGAAACCCTACACGTAGGAGCTCGTTGAACTATCCTGTCTTCACCATTCTGCCCCACACCTTCATTTGGCCTCAAACTCCTGGCTTGTTGCCCATTAGAAACCTGAGTAGGGGCCACTCCTTCAGAGCTTATGTCGGCCTGTTCTGCCTCCTCCATGGCTATCAAGTCGGCCAGAATCTGGGCTCGCTCCAACATCATCTCCTTCTTGCTCATGGGGTTGGTGGAGGGGCCTGCCCTGTTTCCAACATTCACCTGAGCCGAGCAACTGGACGCTTTGGAGGAGGTGGAACTCCTTGCCCATCCATATGCCTTTTCCCTCTCCTTGTGTCGCAATCCCTCGCCATCAGCAATCTAGCACCGGTAGAGCGTGTGGCTCTACCCATGAGGACGATTTGGTGGGGGAGGAGGAGGCAAGTTCAAGTTTTCGGCATTTGCGTTTGTATTCGTGTCGTTGTTTTTCACTTCCTCATGCCCAAGTGAAGCCTCGGATACGTGTCCGTCTGAAGTCACCATTGTTGTAGGTTGATAGAGTTTTCGAGGTCAAGTTTAAAGCACGATTCCCGGCAATGGAACCAAACTGATGCTGCAGGAATTGTGCTTATCAATAATCCTCCACGTGGCAAGATTAATCACCTAGCTCCTTGACCTGAAATCAGAACCCACGACTAGCCGGATGTGTCTCCGGCGAAGACGCTCGGGCGTGAGAGTAAGAATATGGTTGAATAAAGCTCAAAATGTATTGAATAATAAATTCAGAATACAAAATGGCAGTTACCTTTCACCATTTGGTAGTGATGAAGTATTTATAGGAAAAAGTGATGTATTTTTGGGGAGGCAACATGTCCTCCGAGATTGTAGCGGCAGTTACTTGGTCGTGGGCACGTGTCTATAACGGTCCCTGATTTGTAGGGATGTGGTTATGAGAATTGTTTAACCAAATATGCCTTAGTGCAGTGTCGGTCGTCATTTGTTAATTTAGGTCGAGGTCGCCACTTGTGGAATGGTCGACCTGACTGTCGGGTAGAGCATGGTTCGTACCCGAATTGTAGTATGGATCACGAGGTCGGACTAAGTTAGATCGGGACCTGGTAGGTCGGACCATGGGCTTAGTCGACTGATGTTCGAGATGGGCCTTGGGCCTTGTTCTGATTGGATCAGTCTCATTGAGAATGTGTGTGCCAATGCTATCTGTGATTGTGCTTTTCTTGCTTAGCCCAACTTGACACTTTTGGTATGTTCAACGGGCATGTACTAGTATTTAATGAAACAAAATCTCAAAAATCTGATTTCTCTATTTTTCTCTCTCTCTAGTCAGTTAAATAGTATTGGTGGGTGTGGATAAGTGGATGAGAGTTAATGGATGTGTATAGGGTGAGTGGATGAGAGTTATTGGGTGTAAAGGAAAATAGTGAGATTGTGATATTTATTTTAATTTTTTGAGGGCGAATTTAATGATACGGATTTCACAAAATCTGGGGAGAAACGCGTTTCTCCGTCGCTCATGGAGAAACGGGGCTTGTTTTGTCGTGCGACATACCTAGCCAATAGCCAGAAGCTTTGGAAAGGATATCCAGAAGCTTTGGAAAGGATATCCAGAAACCAAATATTTTTTCTGGATATCCTTTACAAAGCTTCTGGATATCCATTTCAAAGCTTACGGATATCCGTAAGCTTTGTAAAGCGATATCCGTAAAAATAATTGGTTTCTGGATATCCTTTACAAAGCTTCTGGATATCCATTTCAAAGCTTCTGGATATCCAGAAGCTTTGTAAAGGATATCCAAAAACTGGCTACTTATGTCGTGCGACATAACAAGCCCGTTTCTCCAAGAAACGCGTTTCTCCCCAGACGCACTCTACGGATTTACTCCAATAAAATCAATTTTACTGCTTATATAACATTTCTCGTTATTATATTGTGCCTACTAATAAGCTGGAGGACCCTAAGGTCAGTGGCCCTAATAAAATTTGTTGAGAAATGGTTATTGCGACGGTGGCTGCTACATACGTTTTTGAGGACGCTTGAGGTCGGCCCAACAATACACCATCCATGCATCTTCCTCCCATCATCCTTTTTGTAGACTTTAACAACAACAATTATTCTTCCACTCTCTTGAAATTTCAGTGTGAAATCCCAAATTTTCTCCCACTCTGCATTCATTTCTTCTCCATCTTCAATTTGCGTAATCAATATTCGACAATTACCCCTGTGAGTTTTCTGATTTCATTGATCATGCAACTATATACAGTTTCTATTAAGTTCATTGATTTTTGTTATTAAATTTCCAATTCAGCTGTTTGAAGAAATTGGAAAGTGTGTTTTTATGCTCTTTAAGTGGAATTTTCTCAATTAAGTTGGTCTGTCAGTTTAATTTCGTGTAATGTTACTGAAACTGTAATTAAATTATAGTTTAGAGGTCTTGGATACCGCTTAAATTCACATTTTCTTTTTAGTATATAGTATAATGATCGCGCCTGTTTCGAACTGGGATTATTTGTTCCAATCTGTTGTTTTTGCCTTCAAATGGTCACTGGCATTTGGGAATTCTGAGTACTACCTTGTTGGAGTTAGAAGGGGAATAGCGTTGGGGAAGGGAAGCCAGGGAAAAACATTGAGTATAAGGGTGATATTGGTAACGTGGTATCACCGGCGACCAATGAAAATGTCAAATGTGTGAGAGTTGAAAAGTTCATTGAAACACTAGAATTATGATCTTCCTCTTTAGTAGTACATTTTTTTCTTTTGTGGCACATTGAAGGTAATTATGTTTATTTGAAAAAAAAAGGGAAAAAAAGAAAGAGAGAGATAGGACATTCTACAGTTGTTAATCCAACACCAAGTTGACTATTTTTAGCTTATTTGCTTAGTCTTTCTGATCATGTGAGGAATAATGATGAGTCTGTCAAAGTAACTCTCCTCCCCCTCCCACGTTATTTAATGCCTTGTTACCTTAAGTTGAGTCTGTGATATGATTGCAGGTTGATATCACAGGAATGCGATCCAGACTAAAAAAACGAATGTTGAAGGATTCGATGCTTAATTTAGTGAACGAGATTTGTTTACAACACTTTGTACCATTTAACTGATTTCGAGTACACAATCACTTAACATTTGTGATAACTTCTTCGCTCATCTTATCATGAATAACAAATTGATGTCAAAACATCTATTCTCTCATATTATAGGAAAATGTTGAGCATTAAAGATTCATTAAGTTATTATAAAGATAGTTGTTTTGCTTCAAACTAAAAAACTATTAGTGTGATGCTTTGTGTTTGTGAAAGATTACCTACATCGAGAGCTCCGTACTATTTTCATGTCCGAAGTGAACTGGGTACCATTGGTCTAATTACTAGTTCCGATGACTTGTGGGTGTATTTACTGGTAGGTAAAATAGAGCATTACCCTCATCCACCCCTGCCCTTTTCCCCAGAGTGATAGCACGAACTAAGAAAAAGAGAAGAAACATGTGGTGGATAGACAACATGTGATACCCCAATCCCTCACAGATTAGATATGGGCTTTGGTTTTATTGGTAAGTGTTCACCCACTACTATTGATCACCAACATCAACCATTGAGTTTTAGGTGGGCCTATGCTGGGCGTGTTCACCCAATGTGCTTGTGCGTGGTACTTACGTAGCGGATCGAGTTTTCGGACTGCGGCCATTACAAATGGTATCAGAGCAGAAAAATGTGGGTTTTGATTGTGATTGATAAGAAGTCACCTACTAGCTTTAGGCACCAACATCATGCATGGACTTTTGGGTGGGTCTGTTCACCCAAGATTATTTGTGCTCAATGTTGGCCTGGTGCTTGTTTAGCGACGGGGTTTTCTGACTCGGGTCGTTAGACAGACCCAATAAGTTAATGAAACCTCTTTCTTGTGCATGCCCTCCGAAATAAATTCCATTCCGGTAAGTGTAGCTAATCTGAGTTCTTATTGTGTTATTATGCTATTGCTTTAGGAGGGGTTTCTGCACTGGTCTGCTTAGAACATATTTGGCATCTGTTGTAGCTTTATGTACTTACAGGTGGTTCTTGTAAGGGTTGATGTTTGATGTTTTTTGTACAATTCAACAAAATGTTGTTTCTACTCTTCAGTAAACTTTTTTAATATTCTAGGCTGCAGAGCTTGTAAAAGAGAAGGAGCAGATCGCAGAGCAGAGTAGGGAGAATAAAATGACTCCTAATGGAAGTCCATCAAAAGCAATTGTGCCTAATGTTGTTTATGACACTATGATCGGATTTGACCAAGAAGTGGAGACCTTAAAAGACAGACTTACAGCTGATTTATCAAAGCAGCTAGAAGTCATCTCCATTGTTGGCATGGCTGGCTTGGGTAAGACAACTCTGGCGAGAAAGTTGTACAATGATCTTCTCATTGTGCATCATTTTTATATCCGTGGATGGAGTTACGTTTCTCAAGTATATCGAAAGGAGGATTTGCTACGCCGGATTTTGAGTTCTCTTACTCCAAAAAAGAAAGAATTTCAAGCCACTAGTGATGAAAAATTGGGTGAAAAGCTATATCGACACTTGAAAGGTAATAGGTATCTCATTGTGATTGATGATGTATGGAATTTCGCAGACTGGGATGACTTAAGGAGATTATTTCCAAACGACAACAATGGTAGTAAAATTTTGTTCACCACCAGGATTAAAGAAGTCGCTTTTCGTGCTGAACCTGAGAAACCTCCCCATTTTCTTCGATTTCTAACACGTGATGAAAGTTGGCTTCTTTTGCAACAAAAAGTATTTATGGGAGAATGTTGCCCTCAGGAGTTGGTCGAAACTGGAAAGCGTATTGCAGATTACTGTCACGGATTGCCCCTTTCACTCGTTGTTCTAGGCGGACTTCTTGCGAATAAAGAGAAAAAGAAAGAATGGTGGAAGCAAGTCGCAGAAAGTGTAAGTTCATTTGTGGTTGGAGATCCAGAACAGTGTATCAGCACTTTAGATTTGAGTTATGACCACCTGCCAAAACACTTAAAGCCGTGTTTCCTCTATTTAGGGGCATTCCCAGAAGACTATGAAATCCCTATAAGGAAGTTGATTTGGCTATGGATTGCAGAGGGATTTATTGAACATGATGTGAATAAGAGCTTGGAGGAGGTTGCAGAAGAATATTTGGTGGATCTGGTGAATAGAAGTTTAGTAATGATTGCCAAAAGAAAGTCAACTGGCGGGCCCAGAGCGTGTCGTGTCCATGATCTACTACGCGATTTATGCTTGAGAAAAGCTAACAAAGAAAATTTCCTTGCCTCGGATTTATGCTTGAAGAAATCTGAAGAAGAAACGGATCATGAATGGTATTATGAAAATGATGAAGTTTCTTCTCCTTCCGTAAGTAGATATTGGCAACATTTTCCATGCTTCCATTCTTGTGTTTTAAAGCTATCACATTGTTTGGGCTTCAGGAAAGATATGAAAAAGACCTCTCTGCTGCAGAATCAAGAGATTGAGCTAGTTTCTGCGTTTTCATGGATTCCCGAATCAAGTAACAAAAAGCGCCTATCTGTCCATTCAAGGGTGTTTGATCACCTTTCTTTCAAGCCTTTTGCCTCACATATCCACTCTTTCTTGTGCTTTTCCTCTAAACATAGCCTATTGGCTAAGGAGAAATTGCCATCCATGTTTGAAGAATTCAAACTTCTTAAGGTGTTGGATTTATCAACTCTAAGTATTCCAACTTTTCCCAATAAAATCACACAACTAACTCTTTTGAGGTACTTGGCACTTCGAGGTAAATACCTAAGTCCGCCTGCATCCATATCTAAACTACGTCATTTAGAAACCCTCTCCCTCTCAGAAAGCACAGGGATTTACATAAGGGGAGAGATTTGGAAGATGGTAAAACTTAGGCATCTGAGTATTGAAGGGAAAAATCATATATTAAAATTCTCAGATGATGACTGCTCAGTTTTGGACAACTTACAGACACTCTCACAAGTAAATCCTTCACGAGAATGCCAGGTTCTGCTAGCAAAGACTCCATATCTTCGGAAGCTGGGATTTTGTGGAAAATTTACATCAAAGGGGAAGTTTTGGTTTCCAGATATCGGTTCCCTGAATAAACTTGAATCACTGAAGTTGTCTAATATGACTGCTGCTCAAATTTGGAACGGAACATATTGGAAAATCCGTTTAAAGGCTTGTTGCAAGAATGGCTTGAGGTGTTATATACACCCAGGTAGACTTGGAGAAGTATACTTTCCTCAAAATCTTAAGCGGTTGACTCTATCATGTACTTATTTGGATTGGAGTGAGATGTCGATTATTGGAATGTTACCCAACTTGGAGGCGCTCAAGTTAGAGTATTTAGGCTGCTATGGACCACGGTGGGAAACAAGTGAAGGGGGATTTCTTCAACTAAAATATTTGAGATTAAAGTGTATGGACATTGAGGAATGGCAAGCTTCTCAGTATGATTTTCCGGTTCTTCAGCGGCTTGTGCTTCATGGATGTGAAAAGCTTGAGGAGATCCCGTCAGATTTGGGCGATATAGCCACACTGCAATCAATTGAGATCAGTTGGTGTAGCCGTTCCACTGTAATTTCTGCTAGGAAAATTCAAGAAGAGCAACAAAGCTATGGAAATGATTTGCTACAGGTTCTTTTCATTCCTCTTCTTTCTTGATGGATTTTTGATTATATTCCATAATTTCAACAGAGCTAGATGAAAGACTGGCTATTGAGATTCATGAAAATTGAGTTTTCATGATTAAGAAGCCAATGTCCTTTTATATCTCTTCTTCCCTCCTAAAATGAGTGTCTACTTGTAAAACTCTATTCTCAGTAAATGGAGAGTTTATCTTCTTATGAATATACTAAATTTACCTATCACATCCATCATGTTCTAAATTTATACGTACGATGCTACAATATGCTACTTATAGTTGTCTCTGAATATAAAACGCGAGTGTATACTCTATTTATTTAAGTGATCCTAGTCATGTCTTAACTTGGATATTTTATTTTGAGGAACAAAGTTAGTTCGTTAAATTATACCCCCTCTGTGAAAGAAAAAAGGCCACATTTTGATTTTTTAAGTCAAATTGTTTAAAATTTGAACAATAATTTATGAGGAATTAATTATGTTAATGAAATTCTAAAAATTGTAATTGATGTACCATTAAAAATACTATCAATAACAAGTTTTAGAATTAGAATTTCATCATTATATTTAATTTTTTTTTCTTTTGTCAAATTCAATCAAGTTGAACAAAAAAAATTAAAATGAGATTTCTTTGGAAAGGAGTATATCTTCCCCATCTCTAGCCTATCTTGCGGCTTGGGACCTACAAATCGTGTAGAGTAAGCATTTACTCACTCAGCTCCGCTCTATGTAAGAGTCCATGGTTGAAATCCGAACATATTAATTTTGTACGTTTACACCTTTGTAGGTATATAGTTCGTACTAAAGTTATTACCCCTTCGTACCAAAATGAATGATAATTCTGAATTTAAGGGTCATTTTGAAAAAGTTGAGTTCTAATAGAAAATATCATAAATATTCTTGCTATTCTTTCAAAATTTTAGTGTTGCAAAAATTTAATGAACTACAAAAAAATTGAAAAAAAAAATCATTTAAAGATAGAGTTTTTTGAAAGGAAAAGTTTCAAAAGGTCATTCATTTTGGGACAAAATGTTAGACAATTATCCCACATCTACTAAAGAGAGAAACATGGACCGGTATATTGACTTTAGGAGCTACTCCCCTTATCACCTATTGGTTTTAAAGTGGAACCTCCAATATAGTTCGTTATCGGCCCATTCTAACCCATGCTCACACTTGGGCATCTCTTTACTTCTTACCCAATTTCTAATTCTAAAATGGTATCAGAAGTCATCGATCTAAAGTGACTTGATTGCTTTCGCTGTTTCTGCATGAGTACATGGGCCCTCATCTCTTCTCAAGGTCAATTATCTCCTATCTTCTACAAGGTCCACGACACCACGTGTTCGACCCTCAACCTTCTCCCCGGGTCACACGTGAGGGGGCGTGTTAGACAATTATCCAACATCTACTAAAGAGAGAAACATGGACCGGTATATAGAGTTGAGGAACTACTCCCCTTATCACCAATTGGTTTTAAGGTGTAACCTCCAATATAGTTTGTTATCGGCCCAGTCCAACACATGCTCACACTTGGGTCTCTCTCTAGATAAATCATTCCATTTGACACAGAGGGAGTAATTCCTTATCTATGAAGACTTGCATGTAGCTTCTTTCAATCGTCACATTTGACTAGTCAATGTTATTAATGATGCTTTACTTGCATGTATCTTCTTAAAATTACCCTAATAATAATAATAATAATAAACTAAAATAGAAATAGTTTGTTTTTGGAATAGAGGGAGTATCATATATTATTTCTTTCTCTCCATATCCCATACTAAATGTTGCATTTTCCTTTTTCACCAGACATAAAATAAGCGTCACGTTTCTGAAAAGGAAAATAGTTTCAGGGCAATTTTTTTTATGGTACAACAACTAAAGCACCATATTTAAAAGGTTTAATAAGTCAATTGCTACACTTATTTTGGAAACGAGGAATATACACTATGACACCCTTTAACATTTTATGTACTGTACAAGAAAACTATGTGTACATAGGATTAAGGAAGCGAGCAAAATTCCCCCCAAAATGGAAGCATCTATAAAAAATTAGCGAACCCCTATCCCCTCCCAAATGCTACAAGAATCCGAAGTTTCAATCTACGAACCTCGTTTCCCTGCCCTGCAATCCAATAAATTAATCTGCAAATTTCTTGTTCTTTCTAGATTGAATTATGATGACCCTTTTGCATGGTTGATTGGTTTGCTTGCTTTATTATTCTGAATTGCATGGCATTTTTCTTGATATACCTAGATGAACAATGGTTGCTAATTAATTGAAATGTTGGGTGATTGAAGTTTACATTATGGGTCATGTGGAATTGGCAGAACAATGTTATGGATTGGTGAATGTGTCATTGAACCGTATGATTTCGCTTTTTTTGTCGACCATTGGGCTTGTATAAATATTTTCATTTTTATGTTAATTTTGTTTGTTGTTCTATTTAGACTTGAATTTGTGGTCATTATGTTAGAGGTTGTTTTGAAACTATTTTCTTGGGACTGTGATAATGCAGCCCTTTTGCATCACCTTGTAATCTAATTATAATGTCTTTGTAGGTTATATCACAGATATAATGTTTAAGGTTCTATTAGCTCTCAGTTTGTCAGCTCAAGTATTTATAAAATACTCCCTCCGTCCCACTTCACTTGACACTAATTTCCATTTTGGTCCGTCCCACCTCACTTGACACTGCCCAAAATAGAAAGTTTTTACACTCACAACACCAATCAAATCACTATTCTCTCCACTCATTCTCTCTCCTATACCTTTTCTACTCACAACATTTTCTTTAATTAATTATCTCTCTTACTTTTTCTTAGTTACCGTGCCCACCTCTTTGGTGCCAAGTGAACCGGGACGGAGGGAGTATATGTCAAGTTCCAACTTATCACCAGTAACTTATCTGTCCTTCTGTCCCTAATTGAATGTCCAAATTTCATTTTAAGGGAGAATGTGTACGTTTTATACATTTTAATGGCAAAGATGCATAAATATTCTTGTTATCTAATTTTTAAACATTTAGTTTTAGGATAATAAAACGAATAGTGTAAAAAACGTTTAGGGACAAAGTTTTTTGCAAAAAAGACATTCATTTTGGGACAAAAATTTCTTGAATTTGGACATTGATTTAGAGACAGAGGGAGTAACCCTCCATCCCAAAATGAATGTCCAGAAAAATTTCAAATGTGCTCTTGATCAATTTGAAAATTGTTTGGATTCATTTTGGGACAGAGGGAATGCGTAATAGCATATACGCTGTTGACCAATTCAGTCACTTTCTCTGACCAATTCAACCAGTTACCAGTTAATTTTGTTGGACCCAATTATGGGCGCCCGTAGCCTAACCATATTTCAGCTTTGTCAGATAAGATTACTCCTATTTTTGTTAGCATGAAATCTTAAGGAAGGAAAGTTAGTGGAGTTAATATCTTCTTGATCATCAATGGCCCTCATACTTGAATTTTTTTATTTATATAGTTAGTTATGTTGATTTCTCAGAGGGAATTAAAAAAAAAAAAAGAATTGATGTATTTGTAAAGTTATGATTACAGTTCAGTTCTAGTTGACAAATTCTAACAATTTAATTCGGCCTGATGTTACGATTTAGGGTTTAAATAATTGGGTTGACCGTTGCGTTTGAATTAGCGGGAGGTGGCGTCGTTTTGGTATTCAAAAAGTCAAGAGTTTTAGTAGTTGTTAGCGTAAGTAGGAAGTACGTTTTTAATTAATTTCCTTATGCGTTGTCGTTTTAGTGTCTGTTAGCTAAGGGTTATAATCCCGCTGCGATGTCGTTTATCCGGATAAGATTTTGCCGTCGGGTTTGCCATGTGCCCATGTGCAAATTCACGCCTTATAGGCCGTGATTGGAAGGAGGAGGAATATACGTAAATTTGTCATCTCATCTCTCTCTCTCTCTCTCTCGAATTATCTCTCTAATTCTATTCCTCTAAATCTAGTTCTTCTTCTCTGTAATCTCACTCTTAATTCTCCAAATCAATTGATTTCATCATTCAATTGTTATTCTTAAATTCATAAATCATAGCCAGTCATAACAACTCGTATCGTGAGCTTTCTCGAAACAAAGAACGTAACAATGCGACACTCGCCAAAGAAACCTTGGAAGGTAATTTGAGAGCTTGTGAGGAAAGGGTAGCCGACTATCTCAAGGGCATAGAAGAATGGAAGGAACCTCGAGGATTTGCAGTGGGAAGTGCGAACATCGTGATCACCATGGATCGTAACACGGAAGAGATGCGCGCTTCTGGCGAAATCGCCGCAACAAACTTCTAACGGCAAGGAGAAGGTGGAATCAATCAACGGAGACAAGTATCAAGGCAAAGAAGGAGCCGAATCCATACCGGGCTCCCCACCAGGTGCCAAAGGTCACATTCCAAAGACGGTAATCCCCGATACCATAGTAATTGATGATACAAATGTTAAGGCAAACAAGGTAGTAGTTTCGGTGATAGATGTGTGCGAATCTCGGTGTTACCGAAACCTACAAGAAACATTTAAAACTTGAATTCCCTAAGTTTTACGGCAGCCGACCATAGGGGCTGGATTAGAAATGCCACAAGTTTTTTAAATATAGATCTCGTACCCTTACATGATAGAGCGCTAGCTACCACGCACTTTGAAGGAAGCGCAGAATTTTGGTATCAAAACTATCATGTGAGGAGGCGGATAATCTGGATTGGGATGACTTTGTTCACGTAGTCGTCGCAGGCCTGGACCTTCGTGCCCATGAGAACATGAGGCGAGTTCTCGGAATTGAAGCAAACTAGACCCGCGTCAGTATCAAGATAAGTTTGAAGAATCGAGGGCCATTATGAGAGCCGAGAATCCTTCACTGTCAGTAAAGGTTTTCATGTGAATAATTTTATCGGGGGGACTAAAGGAGGACATTAAGTATAGGGTTCAATCCCAATTTCCAAAATTATCACCCATGCTATCGCATTTCCGCTAGTGGTCAAGAATCCCATTCGATGTTCGTAACAAAAATTCAAGTACCCAAGTTTGAAAAACAACTTTTCTTACACTACCCCATATAAAAATTCTCCTATTCTAATGCCACCAAACCCGGAACCTCGAATGCTTCAGTAAAACCGACGCTAGTACCGGATCCTGCCAACCAAACAACAAAAGGTGATTCTCCTCCCAATAAACTCGGGCCTACCCCATCAAACACCTTACACCCGCCGAAATGCAAGGAGGGAGAAGGGTTTGTGTTACAATTGTGATGAAATTTATAAATTTGGCCATAAATGCAAGTCCAAACAGATATTCATGTTGTGTGAAGAAGAAGAAGAGGAAATATGGCATGATTCCTGATTCCCCGTAGCAACCGCTCGAAGTCAATAATGATCGAAGAGGACTTAAGTATATCTCGCATGCTCTTTCGCGGAATGTAGGTCGCAAACACTGTTCAAGTGGAAAAGGGAAAGAAGTCCTTCACCGTCCCGATAGCAAAGTGGAAGTACTCACAATTTCTTGGATGTCAAGCCGCTGCACGCTAGGTCGTGTAATTGAACCAACACCAATAGTTCCCACAGCTGCCGTGGAAGCATGATTAGGTCAAGGCAATGCAGTGGAATTTACATGGAAGATTCAAGGGGTGGAATTCACTCAGTAGGTGATTAAGTTGGGAGGTCGCACGCTCTGTCTTGGGAATTCAATGGCCAAGACTTTGGGACCTGTAACCTCGACTTCAACAACACGACCAATGTGGTTCTACAGAGACGGACAACATCGGGAGCTGTAGGGGTAGAAGATATAGTAGCTGAAATTCATGAATGCTACTACAGCTACAAAAGGTTTACATCTCCAACCCTCTGGTACTGTGATACAGCTATACAACATGACAGTGGAACAAAGTGGTGAAGAAGTACCTCCTGAAATTGCAGCCTTGCTGGAGGAATTCATGGGGGTGTTTGATGAGCCTCAGGGCTTACCTCCTGTTAGAGAACAGGACCATGGCATACCATTGAAGCAAGGGAGTCAACCAGTGAATAAGAGACCTTATAGATGCCCCTATTTTCAAAAGACTGAGATTGAGAAGATTGTGGCTGAGTTACTGAGTTCTGGGGTTATTCAACACAGTTGCAGTCCTTTTGCATCACCTCGCTTTGTCGTTAGGAAGAAGGACGGCACTTGGAGAATGCGCATGTACTACAGAGCTCAACCAACTCACCATCAAAGATAAGTTTCCAATCCCGCTTATTCGATGAGTTACTTGATGAATCGCATGGATCAAAGTTTTTCTCTAAATCGACTTGAGATCTAGGATATCATCAAATTAGGGCGAAGGAGGAAGACATCCCTAAAACAAGATTCAAAGACTCATAGTGACATTATGAGTTCAAAGTCACGCCATTCGCTTGACTAATGCCCCAGCTACATTTCAGGCCTTGATGAACACTGTGTTTAGTGATTATTTAAGGAAATTTTTGTTGGTGTTCTTTGATGATATTCTCATATATAGCCCAGATCTGGAAACTCATGTTACTCATCTCAGAAGGACACTAGAAAGGTTAAGGGAGCACTTCAGATGTAAAGAAAAGCAAATGTCAATTTGGGCAATGTAAAGTGGAGTATTTGGGACATGTGGTCACTGGGGAAGGAGTTTCTACGGATCCCACAAGATAGAAAGCATGAAGTCTTCGCCAATACCTAAGTTCAGAAGGGGTTAAGAGGGTTCCTTGGACTGACGGGATATTACAGGAAGTTCATTAGGCATTATGGGACAATAAGTAAGCCACCACTGTAGGCTTTAAGAATGCTTTTAAATGGGATGAAGAAGCGCAAGGCATTTAACCTCCTCAAACAAAGGCCGACCACCGCACTCGCTGCTTACATGCCGATTTTAATCAACCATTTGTATTAGAAACATGCCAGCTATGGGGGTATTGGGGCTGTTATTATGCAGCAGCATGCACTCCATTGCGTTTCATCGCAAAGCACTGGACCAAAGCATTTGGGGTTATCCACTTACGCAGAAGGAGTTTCTGGCCATTTTATTTCGCAATCGAGAAGTGGAGGCATTATTTGTGTGGGCAGCCTTTCCAAATCAAGACCGATCACGAGAGTCTTAAATATCTCATGGACCGTAAAATCACCGTACTTCAAAGAAATGGATTTCCAAGTTATTGGGTACGATTACACAATCACCTATAAAAGGGGAGTGGAAAACAAAGTGGCCGATGCACTTTCTAGTGGTACATGAGAGCAAGAAATGAGGAATTGGAGGAAGTCAAGTTGCATCGCTATTACAGCTTCTTCAACCGCAACGGTAGCTGATCTATCGGGCAAGTCATGGAGGGTGATTCAGATGTTCGTAAGGTGCTAGAAGGGATTGTCATAAATCAAAATGCATTCCCTGATTATTCATGGAGCAATGGAATATCGAGGTACCAGGGAAGGTCATGGTGGTGGGCAACAATGGGGATTTGAGAAGGAAAATTGTGGGGAGCCGTACGGAACTCCTTTAAAGGGGGTCATTCGGGAATACAGGCACCACTAAAAGAGTATCTCAAAGATTTCTTTTGGCCTGGATTGAAGAAAGATATTAAGGAGTGGATTGCTCCTGATGTGTGCCAACAACATAAAACTGAGACAATTTCTCCACCTGGGTTGCTGCAACCATTACCAGTACCTACTACCCCTTGGGCAGACATAGCCATGGATTTTATTGATGGACTGCCTCTTTCTCATCAATGGGACTCAATTCTAGTGGTAGTAGACAGGTTCACTAAATATGGTCATTTTATACCCTTGAAGCACCCATACACTGCCTATACAGTCGCCAAGTCCTTCTTTGACCACATTTACAAGTACCATGGTCTGCCTGTGACAATCACTTCTGATAGGGATAGAATTTTTTTAAGCCAATTTTGGCAATCCCTATTCTCCCTTGCTGGCACTACTCTCCAATTGAGCTCAGCCTATCACCCACAAACAGATGGACAATCTGAGAGACTCAACAGATGCTTGGAACAGTATTTAAGGATGGTGACCAGCTCTAAACCCAAGCAATGGTCTAATTGGCTTACACTAGCTGAGTGGTGGTACAACACCAACTATCACACAGCTCTTAAGATGACTCCCTTTGAGGCTTTATATGGGTTTCCTCCTCCACAAGCTCTTTTCAGTCATGAACAATATACCAAGGTGGAAGCTGTAGCTGAGTTTTGCAAAGAAAGAGGGAAGCAAGTCAAGAATCTGAGGGAAATTCTGTTGGCAGCTCAGAATAGAATGAAACAAATGGCAGATAAGAAGAGAAGTGAGAGGGAATTCCAGGTTGGGGATTGGGTGTATTTGAAGCTTCAACCCTATAGGCAATCTTCATTGGCCTTAAGGAAGAATATGAAGTTAGCCCCAAAGTTCTATGGCCCATTTCAAGTCGAGGCAAAGATAGGAGCAAAGGGCTTATAAGCTTGCATCGCCCCTCTTCTTCCAAGGTGCATCCAAAGATTTCATGTTTCTCTCTTAAAACCAAGGATTGGTGATCACTGCACGGCAAATCCATCACTTCCTTTTACTGGTGAAGAAGGTCAGTTTCTTGTGGAACCCATTGCCATTTTGGATAGAAGATTGATCAAGAAGGGGAATAGTCCAGCTGCTCAGGTGTTGATACAATGGTCAAATGCCTTACCTGAAGATGCTACATGGGAAGATTGGACTACTATTGCAGCAAACTTTCCCAGTTTTAATCCTTGAGGCAAGGATATTTTGAAGGAAAGGGGGATGTTACGATTTAGGGTTTAAATAATTGGGTTGACCGTTGCGTTTGAATTAGCGGGAGGTGGCGTCGTTTTGGTATTCAAAAAGTCAAGAGTTTTAGTAGTTGTTAGCGTAAGTAGGAAGTACGTTTTTAATTAATTTCCTTATGCGTTGTCGTTTTAGTGTCTGTTAGCTAAGGGTTATAATCCTTGCTGCGATGTCGTTTATCTGGATAAGATTTTGCCGTTGGGTTTGGCCATGTGCCCATGTGCAAATTCACGCCTTATAGGCTGTGATTGGAAGGAGGAGGAATATACAGAAATTTGTTGCCAATCTCTATCTCTCTCTCTCTCTCTCTCTCTCGAATTATCTCTCTAATTCTATTCCTCTAAATCTAGTTCTTCTTCTCTGTAATCTCACTCTTAATTCTCCAAATCAATTGATTTCATCATTCAATTGTTATTCTTAAATTCATAAATCATAGCCAGGTCATAACACCTAACTGTTGTTTTTTTCTACAATGATTAAAACCTTTACTTTCTTTTGGATGGCATATGAAATTTGTAATGCTGGTGAGAATTAGAGGGGATCTTGATCCAAATTAGAGTGGTGGTGAGAAAATGATGATGAGATGTGACGATGGTTGGCCAATAGGCACAAAGCTTCATTTTCTCGAGTCCGCTTCTTGTAAAATGATGAATTTGTCTTTCACCTGGACTAATCTTTCTATTGCGTCTTCATTCTTCAGCTCGCACTGACAGGCAAGGAACTATTCTGCTAACATTTCTGTCTTTCTGCCCTCTTCTTCATTTAGGTTATTCTTACCCATGCCTGGTTCAAATTTACTCCATAATGTGATTTCACGGTTTTTTTTTTCTTTAGGATCATTTGATTGAGAATTTAACATGCAGGTCCATGGACTATGCTGTTCAGAGGACTGAAGCAAATAATGCGACCACCGGTCCTGCAATCTGAACCATCAACATTTCAGAAGTGATGATAATATCAATTTGATTCGGCTTTCCATTCGTAGGATTTTCTAATTTATTGTAAATCGAGTATCTTTTGTTATTTCTTTCTATCTTTAGGCAATTGCAGAGCTAGCTAATGCCTTCATGGGGATTGGGGAGAGCAACCATCGCTTGGCAGCAATCTGTTGAGTTTTGATGCAGAAGAATGTTTAGACATTAGTAAAGGTGCATCTGCTAATCCACTTTTCCACATTGAGTTCTCTTTCTCCGGTGAGATCCATTTTGTTGAATTGCAAAGGTCTTCCTCATCACTTACGTAGCGATTGACTTTTTCACAAAATGCACCTTTACGAAAGTTGAGATTGTACAATTGCAGGGAGACGGGAACCACTCACGTCGCATATGTCACGATCAAGTGCCCGAAAAAGTGAAAGAGATTTTGCACAGTTGTAGGGTTTATTCCTGTTGTCACACTAACATAATCAGTGTTGTACATTTCATCTGTTTGTTTTACCTTTACTCAACCAAAATGACACAGAATACTCATCTCTGTTTCACTGATGAACTCATGATTTTTTACAGGGCTGATTCGGACTCTTGAATGTTTGTTCAAAAAGCTTTGGAACATTTTTTCGGGTGTATCAGGTTTGAAAATTAATGCAGGGAAGAGTAGAGTTTATATTGGATGTGTCTTTCATAATGGTCTGTTGCTAGTAAATCGTCCAGCTCTTGGTGGTGGAAGGGAAAATGAATTACTGGAGCATTTTACTGTTTCGAATTTAGACTCATCAAGGCAATGTCCGGGGAATTGTTAAACTCCGAGCAGCTATTTTTTGCGCAGCGGTGTATGGTGTGATGGCAAGGAACGGAATCTCTCTACATAATGAATATTGTTTGCTACGGACAATTAGCAAAAGTAATTATACTGGATCATTGAACAAAATATAAGTTCCATGTACAAAATTGATCACGACCTGCCTTATTTATCCCATCTGTTATGTCTGTACTCTGGGAAAACCGAACAAAATTTGAGGCACATTTCTTCCTTCTTTCCTAGCATATATACTTCTCCAGCCACTTCAGTCTCTGTCAAATTTTAGTGTGTTATTAGGAATATTCTCCAAAACTTAGATCAAAAATTGGTATCAAGATCAGGAATTTAGAATGAAAAGAAGAATGCCAAAGATTATTGTCTAAAGACTATCCATAAATGACCTATTTTCACTTGATGTTTGGTCGAATTTGAAAATCCGTTTAGGACTGAATAAATTGAAGAACCGTTGGGCATGGTTTTAGTTTATACCTTCATGCATTCAGGTAGATTATCATCTTTTGATCTGGCATGGATCTGCAAATGCAAAAATCCATATTGTTACATAGAAAATGCAGCTTCTAGGATTTTAAGATATCTTCTCGAAATAAATGTAAATTATGTTATATATTCATGACCTTACTTGAGGAAAAAGGGGAAAGGGGGGGGGTAAGAAGCATACTCTACCTTACAAACAAAGAGGGGAGCTTCAAGGTAAAAACAAATCAAAATCCCAGACAAAACTTCACATGATATCAAAGGAGGCAAAATCTATATGGCATCTGGAGTACAAAGCAGAGAATTAAAATACATAAACCATGTAGAGTAAAAGAAAGTTTATAAAGCTTCTCTAAAGGTTTACCTCAGTTATTTGATGACAGGATGAAACTTCCTTGGCTGCAGTGCAAGCAAGGATGACTATACCAGCTGCTATCGTGGAGGGCCAGTAGCAGAGCTGCTCATGCCCCATTAGAGCTAGCTCTGCCAAGTGCTTTGCAGTTTTCTCCGCCCCTTCATCAGCATTTGCTGCTTTCAAGTAAAACCTGCCATGGGGTTTTGCATTGCCATTAATAAGCTGAAGCAACTATAATGTTTTTCAAGATTATCAGTGGCGAATACATGTGAGCCTAAAAAACAATGGTTAGTAATTCTCAAACTACATATAAGAATATTGCAACAGGAAAAATGATTACCATAAGAAGTTGTAGATGGTAGGCAAGAAGCAGTTGAAGTTGAGGACTTCCTGCACCAACCATTCCATGGCAACCACTTCACATCTGTTGTATGCATTGCCTTCTACGTGGAATGTCTTCTGTCGCACACTGAAATGATCATAGCACATCCATATGGTTAATTATCTGAGTCCGCATCCAGAAGATTAACAGGTTATTTTAAAGTTTTAGGATCACTTGCATAGGTGCATGCATGTAGTTCTGAAACAATGCCAACAGCTAATCTTAAAGGTTTTGGTCTTTTTGCGCTTCATATTTTGGAACTTGTAGATCTTAGAGTACAGTTTTACCCATATATGACACTAGACAAGAAGGTTGGACAAGGAGGATACAACTAATAAATGGACAAATTTTCTTTTCACCTGTTGAAAGGCTGGTTTTCTTCAATCCTTATTGCAAGAGTTAGACAGGCGATTCCAGCAATTTGAAGATTCTTTTCGCTTTTGAAGTATCCTTTACTAAGGAACCGATCAAGAAGGTTAACACCAAGGAACATAGTTTCCCTCTGAAATTCCTTACCAGCAGATTGCTGCATAATTACAGAACAAGAAGAGTCAATCTGTCAAGAGTCATGACAAATAATTATCACCCTATAATTTACTTAATGTATGCTGTTTCAGGAACTATTGCAGCTTGAATCTTTATTATTATTTTTAACCCAAATCTTTAGTAATTTCTAATCATACACGCGAGTAAAACGGACAGAGACTGTGTTAAGTAACTGACCTCAACCATCCAATGCACCATGAGTAGCCGTTGCAGGATGATGAGTTGACCGTAGTCTGTTTTGGTGCAGTATTCCCTCGCGTAGTCATGTAAATAGACTTGTCTTCTCTCTCTTTTTCTCAATCTCTGGTAGCTCTCTTCGTGCTCAGCTGCTTCCAATCTCAACCACTTCAATTGGAATTTTACATAATAATCTCCATATTAATTTTCACTTTGACAATACAATTTTCAATATATAAAGACAAATAGGTAACTGATTAATTGATCAATTAGCATGTCCCAAAAAGGGAAGACTATGATTGAATGCAAATTACTCGATAAATGCTCCAGTATAACTTACCGTGATTCCATTTGAAGACTCATCTTCAAGGTGTGACGAGATTTTGGAAAAGTTTGATTTGCAGAACTGGTCACAGTATAAACGGAACAACTGGAATGTTAGTGACGGACTAGTGTCACTGATCGATCGCTCTGAAAATTGACTGCCGGAATCGAACCAGGTGGAAGGAGTATCATCTGATAATTCCATTTCTGAACCTTCCTGGAAAGTATCCGGTGAGTAAGTGGATACTTCTTCTTCGATCAACATATGCTCCGAGCAAGCGAGATCGAAATCTGCTGAAATGAGATTTGGTGTCTGCTCTGTTCTGCATTCTGATAATTTGGACTCGGCAGAGTTAGGAACTATGGAAACACCATCTCCGGCGACTCTGTTTTCTACGCCGGTGATAGTTTTATCAGATAATTTGTTGATATTGGACAGAATGCTCTCAAATTTTCGTTCGGAAGGACATTTCAGTTGAGAATTGACAGAAATTAAGTCGTTCTCTTGCTTATACAGTGAGTTTTTCTCCGAACTTGTGCGTGAAATATGTTGAATACATGAAACCTCAGATCGAGATTTCCCTTCCGATATACCGGTCCCGGTGACGTCCTTCGTATTCTCACTCTCCGCTGCAAATCCAGAGCACGATTCAACACAAGACGACTCCGAAAATTCAACTTCCCTCTCTTCCTTGAGCTTCGTAACTCTCTCATTCTCTCTCTTCCGTTTATACGATCTCGTAATCCTCCGAAACTCTTCGTCTCCGGTACTCGTCTGGTCAAAGCCTCTCCTCTTCACCGCAACCGCCGCCGGCTTCCGTTTGTTGACGGAAACTCTGCTTGAGCCAAACGAAACCTCTCTCGTCAAGTGCGAACTGGCATTAGAATCAGAAACGACGACCAGAGTATTAGGAGACGAACAGAGGATTGGGGAGAATTGTGAGCGGTGCCGGCGAGGAAGGTTGGATCGGATCTTCTTCATGATACACTGAACTGATTGCATCTTCGGCTTCATTGGAGAATGGATTGAATTAGAGGTTTGTGAACCCGTTTTGAGAACTGCAGTTTGAATTGAAATAAACGTGATGTTTGTTCGATCGTGTGAGGGGTTGAATTTTGAGTGAAAAAGGGTTAAGAACTACTTTGATGGTGACAGGTGGAGCAACATGAGTTTGGCTGATTTGGTTCGTGCAGTTATAATACAGGGCAGTCCGAAACAGGAACAACGAAATATTTCAATAATACTGTTCTTGTTCGTTTCGTATATGAGATGTAATCTATAATCTCGTGTATATGTATTCGTGATGACTTGTGTACGTATACGAGATGTCTCGTATACATATACACGAGATGTAATCTATAATTCCTCTGATTTTCTTTTCTCTCCGAATGCTGTTCAGCCTTCCTCTTTTTATTGAATGCGGTCATACGCTCACGTGCCTAAAAAAAACAAATAAGAGACAATAAATTAGCTATTTAGCATCTGACAAATATGAACAATGTAAAGAAAAAAAGTGGACACTGGAAATCTCGTATGAATTCACACGAGACACATTTCGTGTGAACTTATACGAGACTCATCTCTTATGAACTCACACGAGACACATCTCGTGTGAGTTCATACGAGATGAGTCTCGTATGAGTTCACACGAGATGTGTCTCGTGTGAGTTCATACGAGATGCTTTCTGCCTTTAAACCCAGTTCATACGATAGGTTAAAATTAGGTTTAAATTACCTTCTTTACAGGTACGGTGCTAGAAGAAGCTCCGACGGCGATGGCGGAAAGCGGCGAGCGCCGGCTCCGTAGGGACCTTCAGAATTTTTACTCTAGCAATTTTCGTTGTCGTCGTCGTCAATCGTCGTAAGAGAGAGACTGGAAAGAAGGAAAATTGAATGAGTGAATAAAAAAAAAATAGGTATATAAAAGGCTATTTTGGTAATTTACTTACTTTCCTGAAAATTAAGTCTTTGTATTTAGTATTTGCCGATAAGATGGAGAATTAAAATATGTAGCGAGCTAAATGAACTAAAGAGATATACAAATCTGAATTCGATAGTGATAAACTGGTTAAGTGATTATATTTCCTTTGCAACCGAACAAGCATGACAATTTATTTTGTGATAGAAGATTTTATTGAATGACACGTGAGACCCATTTCAGACCTAACTAATCTTGACTATTAATTTTGAAACAAGGAGTCGTGATTGCATCTGATCATCACGTTGCAAAGGAAGCCTGCAATTAACGATCCATTGTCCATATAAATTTGAAATCATTGCAGAAGTTATCTCGATGCTACACATCAATACGTGGTCGCTATACAGTCACATTTTTCTTTTTCCAAGTGTGTAGCTGAGATCAATTTGATGTTTGGTTGGTCGCCCGTTTTATTCGATTAACTTGAAGTATTTAAATCAAGCCCCTAAGTTTTGTACAGGAGTATAAATTATAATATCACTTAAAAGGTGCACGTGATTGGTGGAACATACTAGTAATATATACTCCCTCCGTTACGGAGAACTTTATCCCTTTACTATTGAGAACGAAAAATAAGAAATAATGTTATTAAAGTATGTGTTGTGAGTGGGAGGAGAGAGAATGAGTGGAGAGAATAGTAAATTTGAAAAGTGTTGTGAGTGGGAGGAGAGAGAATGAGTGGAGAGAATAGTAATTTTTTTTTCCTTTTTAGGAAAGTGGGACTTTAAAGTGGGACGCCCAAAATAGTAAAAGGGGTAATGTTTTATGGGAGTTTAAAGTGAGACTTTAAAGTGGGAGTAAAAGTTAAGGAAAAGTGAGAAAATTACCTTTTTCTTCTTCTTCTTCTTCTTCTTTTTTTTTTTTTTACTCAGGTTCCCCGGCTTCGCCGGATCTCAGCTTCGTCGGATCACTCCTGGACCATCAGGTACCGGCCCCTCAATATGCTAGCGGAGCTAAATCGCGGGATATGTCCTATGCAGCCAGGGTGGCAGCACCCCTTATACTCCTGACCCCATGGGAGCCCTCCTACAAGGCATTTACACTCTTACAACACCAAATGGCTGCTCCAGCTGTTCCTGCCGAGGCAATTACATCACTCTCACAACACCAAATGGCTGCTCCAGTGCTCCTGCCAAGATTTGAACTCCCCACACTGAGGTTGCAAGCCCAGCAGTGCTGCTTTCTTAACTGCACGGATGTGCCCCGGGGGGCTCTTAAGGACCTGAAACCCAAGATAGGAATTAAACCACAATGATTCCCCTTGGGGGGGAATCGAACCGGTGACCTCCCCTTCGAAAAGCCACCATGATACCACAAGGTCAAGGCCCATTAGGTCTTTTTTTTTTCTTCCGTTTAATTTAAGTTTTATCTTTTTCGTCCTTTAACTAATACTCCCTCTGTCCCGACCCAAATGTCCCAACTTTTCTTTTTGAGCGTCCCATTTAAAATGTCCCAACTCAAAAAAGGAAACTTTTTTTTACTATTCCATCCACTCATTCTCTCTCCTACTTTACTTTTACACTCACAACATTCTCTCTCCTAACTATTTCTCCCACTCATTCTCTCTCCTATTTAATTTTTCATACTCACAACATTTAAACTTTTTCTCTTTCTTACATCACTTTTCTTAATTCCCGCGTCGAACCCATTTTGGGACATTTATCATGGGACGGAGGTAGTATTTTTTGTTTAATTTAAGTTTTATCTTTTCGTCCTTTAACTAATATTTTTTACTTGAGAGTCCTTAACCTATTGTTTTTGAGATTATTTCATCCTTCCGTCCATAGAAGGTTATTTTTCCCGTTAAATTTGCTGATATGGCGTGTTGACTCATTATGTTCACTTATTTGGCAATATTATTGCATATTTGGCATATTATATGGTTCGATATAAAAGGGCAAAAATGCTCAAATATTAACAGTAAGATCTCAAACTAAAATAAAATCCTACTTTCCTCTTTTAAAAGACCCATTTACTTTAACCCTATTTACATAATTCTAATATTGTTTTTTTAAATAAAAAAGGGTAGGAAAGTGTAACTATGAGAAATAATTTAAACAAGGAGGAAACTACTGCGGGTTCGAAGCAACAAGGTTTTTCCCATACTAACTCTAGAAAGTGTTTCAAAAGCCAAGGTTATGATCATATTGCAGCTGATTGTCCGAATCGAAGAGTTGTATCATTTGTGGAAGAGGAAAGTGAGGAAGAAAATGATGAACATACTGGAAATTCAGAGTACGAAGAAGTTGTTCATGCGGATCAAGGAGAGCTTCTTGTTTGCCAAAATCTCAATGTGCAATGTGTTGAGGATGATGATTGACTGCGGCATAATATTTTTCATACCAGATGCACTTCCAATGGAAAAGTTTGTAATGTGATTATTGATGGAGGAAGCTTAGAAAATGTGGTCTCATCAGGTATGGTGAATAAGCTACAACTCAAAATGGAGGACCATCCACACCCTTACAATCTATCCTGGCTTGACAAGAAAAAGGAGTTTAAGGTTAGTAAACGTTGCCTTGTGCAATTTTCTATTGGTGAAAAATATAAGGATGAGGTTATGTGTGATGTTGCTCCTATGGATGTTTGTCATTTACTTCTTGGTAGACCATGACAATATGATAGAAAAACATTGTGATAAGCTAAAGTCGCACGCCTACAAATTAATCAAAGACCTGGCCACAATAATGTAGCTAGAGCAAGTCCAGGATAGAACACGAAGAACGGTTATAAGTTCACACAATTGTCACTTGACAAGATTGGGGTCTAAGATTGATTTTGATTACTTTCTAAGACGGGAATAAAAACTAGATTGAAAACAAATAAAGAAAATCACTTTGATTAATTAATATCCCCGTCTATCATTCAAATATCATCGGTCAACTCTTTTCAATTTTATCCTATTCACTCGATCACGAGATGTATTTCAATCTCTATCTCTATCTCTTTCTTTCATATTAGTTATTAGCAGTGACACACTCACTAATAACCCTAATCAATATTAAAACCTAACTGACACAGTCTAGATTCAAAATACCAATTGATTAACGATTTAAGAGATAAAGATCGAGAACACTTTCTAATGTTGTTTCAATTAGATAAGTGTTTATTTTCTCATAATTCACAATTCACCCTGACACTTGCATGGACTATAAAGATGCTACTTGTGAAACCCTAAATTGACACAATCTTAGGGGATTTCAGCAATAAATCAATAACAAAGATTTAACATTCGGCCTAATTGCAAAACCCTAGAAATCAATTTAATCAATCAAGAACAGGAGAAAATATAAATAGGATAAAAGAGATGAAAAAAAATTAACCTCAATTGAAATCAAGAACGGTTCCAATAATTAAATCCAAAGCAAAGGAGATTAGTTCTCCATGAAAGTAATAATCTCCAAAAATTTTTTAGGTTGAATTCTTCAAAAGAAAGTAAAAGTTGGAACCCTAATAATTTTTTAAAAGGAAGTATTTGTACTCCACCCTAAAAACCTAAATCAAAAAGGAAAATAAAAACAAAAGGCTTTCAAAGTCACGCCAGGTCAAAGTCAACAGCTCGTGGCACGACTCGCGAGATTTTTTCCACTAGTGCTGAATAGTAGCACAAGTCGTGCCACAGGTTACTACTCGTGCCTTCTTGGATTCTACTGTGCCTTGGATTCGATTCACAGTTGCACTTTGGTCACTGTACTTTTCTTTTTTACACTTTGGTCATCATACTTTCCATATTTGCACTTTGGTTCTTCAAGTTTCCAGATTTGCAGTTTACTCCCAAGTTTTTCATAATTGCAATTTGGTCCCTATATTTCTCAGATTTCTGCAAAACAGTCCTCAAACTCACAATCTTGATCCCTTTTAGGCTTGACTTTTGCTTCTTGAAAATATTACATCCGAATATAAAATAAGACAACTCAAATATCCTCGGATTACAATAAAATCTCTTTTAACATACTATCCTAAAATTACATTAAAACTAAACTAAATACATCAGAATATGGATAATATGTCTAGGAAAATAGGAAATTATATATAACAAAATCAACCACATCACATTGCATGATGGTCACAAGAACACTTATACTTTTGTCAAAGATGGTATCAAAATTGTGTTGGTTCCATTAAAATTGGGTAGTGCCCCCAAATTTGTAAGAGGGGAGGGAAAATCTTTACTTTCTAAATCTTAAATTTTGAAGGAGGTAGAAAATGTGAAGAGTTGTTATGTTCTAGTGTTGTTTGAATAAAATAAAGAAAGTCATGAACATCCTCCCGTAGTGGAGCAACTCCTTATCGAGTTTGCAGATGTTTTTCCAGAAAAAATGCCACCAGGTCCCCTCCTATGAGAGATATCCATCATTGTATTGATTTTGTTCCGGGAGCATCAATTCCTAACAAAGCATCCTATAGAATGAGTCCGAAGGAGCATGAAGAACTACAACGACAAGTGGAGGAGCTTTTGAATAAGGGGTTCTTGAGGGAAAGCAAAAGTCCTTGTGCTGTCCCTGCCCTTCTTGTGCCAAATAAGGATGGGTCATGGCGGATGTGTATTGATAGTAGAGCTGTTAATAAAATTACTATCAATTATCGCTACCCTATTTCTCGCTTGGATGATCTTCTCTATCAACTTCATGGTGCCATTATTTTCTCAAGAATTGATCTTCGTAGTGGCTATCATCAAATCCGTATGAGGGCGGGTGATGAATGGAAGACGACCTTCAAAATAAGGGATGGACTTTATGAATGGCTTGTTATGCCATTTGGTCTTTCTAATGTGCCAAGTACTTTTATGCGTCTCATGAATGATGTCTTCAAGCCTTTTATTGGGAAGTTTGTTGTTGTCTATTTTGATGACATTCTTATTTATAGCAGGAATAAAAAGGAGCATGCCAGTCACCTTCGTGAACTTTTCAAAACTCTAAGGGAGCAAAAGCTTTATGCAAACCTTAAGAAGTGTGAGTATTTCTCAAATAGCCTCATATTCTTAGGCTTTGTGGTTTCAAGCGACGGGGTAAGGATGGATACAAGCAAAGTTGAGGCGATTCTTAGCTGGCCACAACCCAAATCTATTCATGACATACGGAGTTTTCATGGGCTTGCTTCATTTTATTGTCGTTTTATCAAGGGGTTTAGTACCATTATTTCCCCTATCACTGAATGTCTCAAAGGAGGTACTTTCAAATGGAGCAAAGAAGCGGAAAAGAGCTTTGATCTCATCAAGAAAAAGGTAACAGAAGCACCTATTCTTACACTTCCTGATTTTGACAAACTTTTTGAGGTTGAGGGCGATGTTTCTAATGTGGGTATTGGTGCGGTTCTAAGTCAAGACAGCAGGCCTATTGCATTCTTTAGTGAGAAGTTGAGTGACGCTAGAAGGACTTACTCAACTTATGATAAAGAGTTCTATGCAATTTTCCGAGCTTTGGATCATTAGAGTCAATATCTCCTGTCCAAACCATTTGTGCTGTACTCGGATCATGAAGCTTTGAAGTTTATTAATGCTCAACATAAGTTGAGTCGACGACATGCATTGTGGGTGGATTTTTTATAAACCTATAGCTTTGTTATCAAACACAAGGCTAGTTCGCAAATAAAGTTGCTGATGCATTAAACAAAAGGCATACTTTACTATCCCGAATGCAAGTCGAGGTTGTTGGGTTTGAAGTAATAAAAGTTTTGTACAAAGATGATCCATTCTTTGGTAGTATTTGGGCAGAATGTTCCA
Organism: Adenophora triphylla var. japonica; assembly: GCA_022495995.1. Classification (NCBI taxonomy): domain Eukaryota; kingdom Viridiplantae; phylum Streptophyta; class Magnoliopsida; order Asterales; family Campanulaceae; genus Adenophora; species Adenophora triphylla. The sequence goes on from JAFEMH010007631.1 coordinate 66,433, forward strand.
AGGGGCCATACAAGAAATTTTTGATGCAAGATGGATTTCTTTTCAAAGGAAATTGTTTATGCATTCCTCAATGTTCTTGGAGAAAAGCAATTCTTATGGAGGCGCATGGCAGTAATCTAGGAGGGCACTTTGGGAGAAACAAGACACTTGGTCTTATACAAGATCGTTTTTATTGGCCTAAGTGTGATATACCCCGATCCGATTTGGCGCCCGACAACTTGGAGTTTGAAAAGATTTTTGGATTTGGGTCTATCTTTAGCGGACTTAAAAAAAATAAACGGAGTCGCCACGCCATTTTAGTTTAGGGCCAAAACTTTGAAAAATGTCCGAAAGTAGAGAAATGGGTTCGTTACACTCCGGGAAGAACATATGACGTTCACCCAAAATGCCTCGTATGACGAGTCTTCCATACTTGAAACAATGTATGTGTGTGTGTTTTGAAAAAGGTTTGACTTAAAGGGACTTTCTAGAAATAAAACAAATCTGCTGGACTGGACTGGAAAATAGTTTAAAACAGTGATAAGACTGAAAAAACAACAGAAACTGAAAATGTATGCAGATGACGATTCCATCCGCGTGGATGAATTTGTAGTGCAATATCATCCGCACGGACAAGCCTGCAGTTTGACTTTTCTACAGTTTCTCAGTCTGTCTCTGTAATTTCCAGAAACTTAACTGGATTTACAGAGTTAACTGGAACTGTAACTGGAAAAACAGTTAGAGGAGGAATGTTTGGATTTTTGGCATCCATGCTTGTCCTCTCTTTCCCTAGACTTTGATTAGTGTCTCATATATTATGTTTAGTGATAATCAACTATATCAAGCCATCCCGGGAGTACATTAGGACTTTGAAAGCATTTCATTTGCAAGGGGAAGGGAGATTTAACATAAAAGTAAGTTAATAAGTAAGGGTTAGGTCAAGATGTATCAACTTTAGAGTAAGATCTCTAAGGTGGTCACAAGAAGGACCATCCTTGAGATCTATGCTCAAGTTTATCTCTTACATCTTTGTGTGACCTAAATATGTAAGTCTAGATGATATTCACCTAGGAAAGGTTTCCAAGGTGAGTATCTTAGACTAGGGAGGGCTATTTGCAAGAAAATAAACAATATGGACCATTTAAAATGGTCATCTATGGAGATTGGCTCCAAGATGGCCACATTTTAGGTCAAGTAAGAAAGTAAAGACTAGTAATATAAAAGGGGGCATAGGAGATGACTTGAAAGTAAAGGGGATGTAGATCTTTTTAGAAGATCATCCATGGAAATGGATTCCATGGAGACCCTCATGGATCCAATGACAAAAGGGGAAGAGGATGAACAACAAGTAATAAACAAGACTACATCATTTAGATATGAAATGTATGCATGAATGAAGGAGGTTTGAGTAGGGAGAATGAGAGTTTACCAATGGTTACACCCTAATTCTTGGATTAGTGTTTAGGGCTTGAGGAGTTCAAGGCTTAGGTAGGATTTTGTATTGGATTTGTGGTTGGTTTTGGTGTTGGATTTGTGGAAGGTGAGTGTTTAAGGCTATTTTAAGGGTTGATTTCGGCAGAGTAACAGTAGGGAAATGCATTTGTTGGCTGCTGAAAATGAAGGAGAAGGGCTCAATTTATAAGTTTGCCAGGGGTACAAAATCATCCGCATGGATGATTTTGTCGCTACAAAATCATCCGCGAGGATGAAATCGTCAGCGTGCCTGAACTGCAGAAAAGCAGTTTTGGCAGCTTCTTACTTAGTCAAAAAGCTTTTTTACTTGGAAATGATGCTTTCCAGTGAGACCATTGACCATTTTTTTATTCCTAAAATGTCCTTCCTCATTCAAATTGTCTAAAATAATGCTCGAAATGCCCCTAAATGATTATAAATCATTAAATTGGGCTGACGGAACACTAACGACCCAGATTGGGGCACTTACAGCAGCTCCTCGGTGATGGTACTTCCAGGGGAAGTGGGGTCATCGACAAAAGTGAGGATCCCAATCTAGCAAGCTTTTAGCTAGATGGGCGAGAAGGTTACCGAAGCGGTCGGACGGCTGGACCCTTTTAAAGGTTTCCTACGTATCCCGGATGGGAATCAAGTCGGTCATAGTTCAGACTTGCGGGGGAAAGGAGTGACCAAGGTGGTCAAATGGCTGGACCTCACCACCGCAGACGTACTTTTGTTGCCGAAGGTGGAATCGACTAATGAAGGAGTACTTTTATTGCCGAAGATGGACTCGACTAAAGAAGGCGTATTTCATCACCGCAGACTTGCTCGGTTGGCGAAGGCATGTTTTTGTTGCCGAAGATGGACTTGACTAACAAAGGCGTACTTCATCATCGTAGACTTGCTCAGTTGGCGAAGGCGTGCTTTTGTTGCCGAAGATGGACTCGACTAGCGAAGGCGTACTTCATCACCGCAGACTTGCTCAGTTGGCAAATTCGTGCTTTTTGTTGCTGAAGATGGACTCGACTAACAAAGGCGGACTTCATCACCGCAGACTTGCGTGCTTTTTGTTGCCGAAGATGTACTCGACTAACATAGGCGTACTTTTGTTGCCGAAGATGTACTCGACTAACAAAGGCGTACTTCAACACCACAGACTTGCTCGGTTGGAAATACTTTGTCGCTTAGCTGGGGAAAAAATTCGGGCTTACGATGACTGCCGGGGAAAAGAATGACTGTTTCGGTCAAGTGGCTGGACCTTTGGTAGGCTACCTACGTATCCTTAAGAGGAATCAAGCCGGTCGTAGTTCGGAGACTGTTGGGGATGGTCTTCTTTGCTGAGGGCGCACTTCATCACCGCAGACTTGCTTGGTTGGCGAAGACATACTTTGTCATGTTTCAACACCATAGACTTGCTAGATTACTGAGGACGTACTTTGTCGTGTTTCAACACCGTAGACTTGCTAGGTTGCTGAGGACGTACTTTGTCGTTTTTCAACACCGAAGAATTGCTAGGTTGCTGAGGACGAACTTTATCGTGTTTCAACACCGTAGACTTGCTAGGTTGCTGAGGACGTTGCTTTGTTCTTGGACGAACTTCACTGCCGAGGATGAACCCAAGTGTTGAAGACGTACTTTGTTCTCGAACGATCTTCACTGCCGAGAATGAACCCGAGTGTGGAAGAGTACTTCACTGCCAAGAATGAACTCGAGTGTTGAAGAGGTACTTTGTCATTGGGGACGGTTTTCACAGTTGGCTTGCTGTGTAGGGAACGGTCTTTGTCGTTGACTTATCGCCGTTGACTTCGTCGTGTAGGAGACGGTTTTTACAGTTGACTTATCACCGTTGGCTTGTCGTGTAGGAGACGGTTTTGGCAGTTGACTTATCGCCATTGACTTGCCGTGTTGAGGACGGTCTTCATCGTTGATTCGCTGTGTAGAGGACGGTCTTCGTTGAAGGGAATCGGTTGTTGGAGGAGACGGGCTTACATTGGAGGCCGAGGTTAAAAATGAGGAAGGGAATGAACTTCCGTTAAGTTTCGTTGAAGAAGTCGGGCTTTAGACAAAATAGGCGGTCGCGATAAAATCGATTGAGGGACGGCGGACGATCCCGCGTGCGTATAGAGGGAGACGTGAAGAATTATCCCACAAAACGAAAGTAGGCATGGAGAATTATCTCACAAAACAACGGCGGGCGTGGAGAAATATCTCACAAAACGAAAGTAGGCGTGGAGAAATATCTCACAAAACGACAGCGGGCGTGGAGAATTATCTCACAAAACAAAAGTAGGAGTGGAGAAATATCTCACAAAACAGCAGCGAGCGTGGAGAATTATCTCACAAAATGGAAGTAGGTATGGAGAAATATCTCACAAAATGGCAACGGGCGTGGAGAAATATCTCACAAAACGAAAGTAGGTGTGGAGAAATATCTCACATAATGGCAGCGGGCATGGAGAATTATCTCACAAAACGGAAGTAGGTGTGGAGAAATATCTCACAAAACGGAAGTAGGTATGGAGAAATATCTCACAAAACGGCAACGGGCGTGGAGAAATATCTCACAAAACGAAAGTAGGTCCTTCGGGTTGTGCTAATGTGCGAAGGGTGATCAACCTAATAGGGACAAGTCTGGAGGTATTTTGACCTGAAGGAGAAGTTTGGTTGAGTTTGCATCTTGCTGGTGATCGTCGACCTTATAGAAGTTGTTGAACTTGTATTCACCTTGGGACTTCATGCTGTGGAAGGCTTTGGGTTAAAAAAAATGCAAGAACCAGGTTTGAAATGAGGGGGTCCTTGTTAAAAAGGCATCTAACACTTGGTAAGAGGGAAACCAAAGGAAAGGTGTCAATTTGGTAGAGAGGGACTCAAAGGCACTCTGGTCGAGTTGGCAATATTAACAGCATGATGTGCGGAAGGGATCTTCAAAATCTTCAAACGTGTTAGCTGAGACGATGACTTTTGCAACTGAATCCTTATACTAGCAAGGGTAGAGACAAATCAATACCTATGACATGGATGTATGTATGAAACATGAATACAAGCATGGTTTTGATAAGTTATATTGACATACCTTTGTTGTGCTTACCTGTAGTATGATCTCGTGGAGGAGATATTGGTTGAGGCAGTCACAGATGCGCGGTCATTGATTTTAAGTGCATCGCATATTGGGGGGATTGAGTCTTATATTGCTGGTCACTCTCGGGTTATGGCGGAAGGTACTTGAGGCGATCCTACTTGTCAGTCTAGAGAATCGAAAACTTATTTGTGTTGAGGAGCATTTTACTGGTGGCGATGGTTCTAGAGGGGATGATGCCGTCTTCACCAAACTAGAGATACTGGAGGCTGTATTCATCCATTTGTGGACGTTGGAGGTCGTCTTTACCAAGTTACAGACACCGGAGCTTGTCTTTGCCAAGCTGTAGACATGGGGGCTATCTTTGCCGAACTGTAGACATTGGGGGTTGCCTTTGCCAAACTGGAGATATCGGAGGCTGTCCAAGTCGTAGACACTTGAGGCGATCTTCATCCATCTGTGGACGTCGTAGGTTGTCTTTACCGAACTGGAGATATCGAAGGTTGTCGTCTCCAAACTGTATGCACTGAAGACTTTCTTTGCCGAACCGTAGATACCGGAAAATGAAAATGTCTTCACAGACTTGAGGCATTTGAAACAAAGCTGATGTAGGCCTGGAGCCAAGATGGTGCTGACTTGATGTGTCTGAGGCTAAGATGATGCAGGATTGAGGTATCTGAATCAGGCTGATGTTGACTTGAAGTATCCGAGCACAAGATGACGTGGAGTCGAAGGTCTTGCCAATCATTTGGGCAGTTCTGTTGAAGTCATTGGAATTACGCTTTGGTGGAGACCATCCTTGCTGTGGAGAGGCTTCAGGTCGTGACAAAAAACTGGTCTTTTGTGCTTGAATTGCTACATTTGTTAGTAGAGGGATAAATGCATATATGGCATTCATGATGATGGATGCATGCATAGAACCAAAATGATTTGCATGCTATGAGACAGGATAAAAACTACAACCAATTATTGTATTTAAGCGTGCAGTTTTTTTCTAGGATGACGTCTTTTAGTTGATTTGGGCAAGCATGAGCCTATCTTTTTGGCAAGGAAGTTTTCTATTATGATTCACAATCTCTTAGGGTCGTTTCTATTGATTCATGTTTTGTGCATGCTACATGAGCCCTAGGGAGATTTTTGTGGGGATGCATGGTGGTGAGAGGGTTTGTATGTGTTGTGAAGTGTTTGGGACAAGTTTTAAGTAAGTGGGGTGATATCCTTTGGTTGCGGACTGAACTGCAGGTTGTTGATGAGGTCTTGTTGCAGGTCAACAGTATCATGCGGACCTCAATTCTGATCTTGGGATGAAATTGGATTTGAACCCCGGGTCTCGATTGAAATTTCTTTTCAATCTCGGACATTTGAAGCTGATGCTGACAGGCTCTAGAATTAAAAGTACGTTGATATGAATGAACCCTCTTTCTCTTGGGTTAGTTGTGACTTGACATAAATTTGGAGAATGACTTGGCGAAATGCTGATACGAGGAGATTCCCAGTTCTCAACCTCTGATGATGCATGGAGTTGCCATATACCAAGTTCTAAACCTGAAACTCCAAGATAATTGTTGAGGTGACTAGACCTTTCTTCTGAAGATAGGTGTGACTTGACAAAGCCCCATTCCGAGGAAATGACATGGCGAAAGCCACAAAATCTTTCTCTAAATGACTTGATGAAGCCCCAGGTTCGACAAAGCGTCACGGCAGAGGTCCAATTAATGGTTTGACTGTAAAACTGACATACTGATGAAGTACCGAGCCGATCGATCAACGTGAAAGACCTCGAGGTGAAGTTGATGTAACCCTAGATTCATTGCAGCATTAAGTCATGAAGTGAGAAACACATCTTTGATAACAACTATGCAACTAGAATCCTTGAGGTGAAATTGACAACAACTATGCAACTAGAATCCTCCCTTCGAAGGGTGTCTTCTATAAGGGAACTGTTAGCCATAGTGGCACTTGGCTTGTTCATGGCTTCAATCATATCCACCCTATGGTTGTTCTTAGGTAAGGGATTGTTGGCTGTGTTGGGCCCTTCGGGTATCTCAAACTTACCTTTTTCGATCAGTTCTCATATCGCCCTTTTCAAGAGCATGCAATTATTAGTAACGTGCCCATGATACTAGTGGAAAGCACAGTGCTTAGTTGTGTCGAAAGGGACATTGGGATCCCTGGGTTGATAGTTGTCCATGTTAGTGTTATGCCCTAGGCCTATGATTGATAGACTTATGTGTTGACATTATTTATTATTATATGAGATGTTTATCATTTGATTATTATATATGCTTTGTATATTTGTTTATAATAATCTCCGTCCCTAATTATTAAGAGAATAATTAGTATAATTGTCAATGGATAATCATACGATGATTATATGCATAGAGATGTACATTGAAATTATGGGTACTTGTTAGAGAACAAGTGACTGGACTTGACCCGCATGAGATTTACTCCCTCCGTCCCACAAAACTTTACACCTTTACTGTTGAGAACGAAAAATAAGGAATAATGTTATTAAAGTAGGTGTTGTGAGCACGCGGGGTCTTAGCCTGATGGTTAGAGTTCATGGCTTCCAACCTGGAGGTCATGGGTTCGATTCCCCCACCAGTGGTTAGAGGGAATGACATTGCCCTCCCTAGCATAGCTAGGCGCCTCTGTGAAGTGCATCAAGGGGGAGCGGTGAAATGTGTTGATCCCCTTCTTTTAAGAAAAAAAAAAAAGGAAAAAAAAAGTAGGTGTTGTGAGTGGGAGGAGAGAGAATGAGTGGAGAGAATAGTAAATTTGAAAAGTGTTGTGAGTATGACAAGTGGGTCCCATGAATAAAGAAGTATTAAAAAATTTCCTTTTTAGGAAAGTGGGACGCCCAAAATAGTAAAAGGGGTAATGTTTTATGGGACGGAGGGAGTATGTCATGGTCAAATGTCATAATTAAATCTCATAAGTTACTTCATTTAGTCCCTAGACCTGAGATTATCATGACCTTACATATGATGAAAGTCATGTTTGATTTTAGTCAAACGATATCTTAACACGATATTTATAAAGGCTAATTTTGGCATGATCGGATTCATGATGGGAAGGATGATAAGTCAAGATGGAATTTGTCCCTCGATAGAGAGATGTTTTGCTTGGGCCCCTCGATGAGTGATAATGATGAAAGTGTATGGCCGTACCCCAATATGATTGGAATTATCATTATACTCAAGAATCGAGAAAGCATTGAACAAAGACAAGTTGACGAGGACCATGACTTGTGTTCAATATAACATCGTGAGACAAAGGGAGAAATGGAAGTGTACCATTGGAAACGTGAACTCTTACGTTACATTATTTGGGTAGACATAATGGCTTGCTAGAGTCCGCTTATGTCTTATGAGGGTCGATATGATCAAACTCATTGCCAACATAATGTAATTCTATTGGGTTACACACAACTAGAATGAATTGGTTGTTACACACAACTAGAATGGATTGGTTAAACCATGGAAGAATGATTGAGAAAAACCTGAGGTGACTCATTGTATCGCGCGACAGAACAAGTCTACGTGACTCGTCTGGTCGTGCGACACAATAAGTCTACAGAGTTAATTTTGGACTGGTTTCCTAATTCGATTAGGAAACACATATTGATGCTAAAGTAGTATAAATATAACAGTCCGTCAGCCCTAAAAAGCTAGCCGAAATTCTCAAAAGAAATTCACAAACATATTCTCAATATTATTCCAAGGTTTATAGGATCTAGCAATCTTCAAGAAATTGTTCTTGGATCCATTCGAAGGTGTGGATACCGAAAGAGGGTCTTCGCTCGTTCATCGATCAAGGCCTAGAGTTCAAGCAAGTTGAAGAACGAAGTTTGTGATTCGAAATCACATAATAAAATCGTTCGATAGCTCAAGAACGGATCCTAGGGCTTCTTGGGTTTTATGTTATTTGATGCTTAATTCCGTTGCGCATGGACCCGTAAAACCCAACAGTGGTATCAGAGCCCCGTTCGTATCATTAAGTTTGAATTAACATGCTAGAAAAGTAATATAAATTGTTTATATGTTCTTTTGCATGTTCTATATGTGATAGATTAATTGTTTTTGAAACAATATGCCTAAATCGTATTCTATTGATATTGAATTAAATCTGTTAAAAGTCGTTTGCATGATTTAATTGCTCTGTGATTTAGAATTGATTGAATTCTGCAAATCTGCAAAACTAGCTTCTTTTTGTCACACGACATAGTATGTCTATGTCACGCGACAGATAATGTCTGATAGCCATTCTTGGTCGTGCGACATATTGTGACTCTGGGAGTCTCTGTCACGCGACAGAACTAGCCCAATCTGGGCAGAATCAGTTTGTTAAACAATCCTGCTAATCTATGAATGTGTTAACAATCTGATACGTTTATGTGTTAATCTGAATGCTATAAAATTGAGTTTATAGGGCTATGCTAGATTAACTCATTGTTTATGCATGCTTAGTTGATTAAAATATGATTTTATTAATTATTGCGATGCATGATTTATTTGTTCTTACGTGTTAAGAAATTTTATGTTTAGTTGAAACATTGTATTGTAGTTTCCTAATATGTTTAGATTTAGACATTAAAATTTTGGTTTTATGATTGTTTATGGAAACAAGTCATAATTACGCGAAATTTAAAAGGAAACTGATTGTTTATAAAAGGTAGTGATTATGTTGCCAAATCAGAGCTGATTTCTGATTGTGCATGTCTAGGAGAGTTCTGTCGAAGGAAGAGTTGGTACTTAAGTAGTCCTTGTGGCTCACCTATCTTCCTGGAAACTTACCTGGTGCACGATTATGACTATCTTTGCTGATATGCTTATAATCTACCTTAAAGAACCTTCATTTAACTTTTAAGTTCTTTATGCCAATTCATGATTAAAACACTTGAGACCATTCAGATAGTTTTGGGTGGGCTTGCCATAGCAAGGTGCTTTGATTCTATTCGAATGCGAGCAAGATGAGGAAATGGTGGTTCCTATACATTTAAAATGAATGAACTTAATTGGGTTATCAAAATGGTTTTGGACCCAAGGCATAAGATGAGATTAAAATATGCCTAGACATATGATGTCTTGAATGAATCTCATAAAAGATCTAAGAGTCATATATGTGATATGATTGATGTTTTCTACCTAATTAATTTAATTTTGAGCGATTTGCCATAGCAAACTTGAAATTGAATTAAAGTTGGATCTTAGCCCATTAAATGTATATTATGCTTATTTGCACTTGAAGGTGTATAATTTAGTGGGAGCATTTTATATAAATGCATTATACTTCTCATATGATATGTTTACTTATATGTGTTCATATTTTATGTATATCTTTTTGTAGAATAAATGGCATCAAACAATAATCACCTGTCACTGCGATCTCTCCTTGAGAAGGAGAAGTTGGAAGAGAATGGTACAAACTATATGGATTGAATCCATAGCGTGAGAATTGTTCTCAGGCAAGAGGAAAAACTGTACGTTCTCGAGGAACCTATTCCACCTGAACCTGCTGCTAATGCTACTAGGGCAGTGAAGGACCAATATCTGAAGCACAAGCGTGGCTCTACAGATGTTGGTTGCCTCATGCTCTCCGCCATGTGCAAGAACCTTCAGAAGGATCTTGAGCACTTGGGGACAGTTGATCTAAACAATCTATTGATGGAAATGTTCTAAGTACAAGCTAGGCAAGAAAGGTACAACACAGTTAAGGCCTTGACCTCATGCAAGATGAGTGAAGGACAAGCTGTTGGTCCCCATGCTCTTAAGTTGAAGGGCCACATTGAGCATCTTGAAGGCTCGGCTTTCCAATTAGCCAAGAGTTGGCTACCGACATAATATTGAATTCATTACCCAAAAGTTTTAGTAATTTCATAATGCACTATAACATGGGTGGAATGAATAAAAACCTTTCCGAGTTAGTTTAAATGTTGAACACTGCGGAAACCAATATTGTCGAGAAGAAAACCGACCAAGTGCTGATGGTTAACAAGGGGAAGGGTTTCAAGGGTAAGGGAAAGGTAAATGTTGCTAATCCTAAGGCAAATGTTGCCGAACCCAAAGAGGCTTCCAAGCCTAAAGAGGCTAAGCCCAAGTCCCAAGAGGACGCAGTCTGCTTCCATTGCAATGAGATTGGACATTGGAGGAGAAACTGCGCAAAATACAAGGAAGCTCTGAAGAAGAGCAAAGGAGTTGCTTCGACTTCAGGTATCTTTGTTATAGATATATTCCTATCTACTTCTAGTTCTTGGGTATTGGATACCGGATGTGGAACTCATATTTGTCTAAATGTGCAGGGTCTAAAGAACAGAAGGATGCTTAAGGAAGGTGAAGTGGACCTACGTGTGGGGAATGGAGCAAGAGTTGCTGCATTAGCCGTAGGAACTTATGAAGTTACTTTACCTAGTGGACTAATACTTGTTTTGAACAATTGTTATTACATTCCAGCTTTAAGTAGGAATATTATTTCGATTTCATGTTTGGATAATGAAGGTTTTAATTTTCTTATACGTGATAAGAAGTTTTCCATTTACAAGAGTGATATGCATTATTGTACTGCTATTTCATTCAATGGCCTTTATATCCTTGATGTTGAAAATTGTGATAATGATGTCTATAACATTAACAAGAGATCTAAACCCAATGATGTAAACCACACTTACTTATGGCATTGTCGTCTTGGCCATATAAACGAGAAACGCATTTCTAAACTCCACAAAGATGGATTTTTAGACTCACATGATTATGAATCTTATGAGACATGCGAATCTTGTTTACTTGGCAAGATGACCAAGGACCCATTTACCAAAACCGGTGAAAGGGCGGGCGACTTATTAGGACTCATACATACCGATGTATGTGGGCCTATGAGTAGCGATGCTAGGGGAGGATTTCGGTACTTCATAACATTCACTGATGATTATAGTAGATTTGGATATGTTTATCTAATGAAACATAAAAGTGAATCGTTTGAGATATTTCGAATATTTCAAAATGAGGTGCAAAACCAACTTGGCAAAACTATTAAAGTACTTCGATCCGATCGAGGTGGTGAATATTTGAGCCAAGAATTTGACAGTCATCTTAAGAGTTGTGGAATCGTTTCAGAACTCTCTCCACCCGGAACACCACAATGGAATGGTGTATCTGAAAGGAGGAATAGAACTTTGTTGGACATGGTTCGTTCTATGATGAGTCAAGTTGAGCTTCCTTTATCCTTTTGGGGACATGCACTAGAAACTGCTGCTTTCACTATAAACAGTGTTCCTACCAAATCGATTCAAAAGACCCCATATGAGATGTGGCATGGAAGAAAACCTAGTTTATCTTTCATGAATATTTGGGGTTGCGATGCATATATCAAGAAGTTAACTTCTGACAAGCTAGCACCCAAGTCTGATAAATGTGTTTTTGTGGGTTATCCTAAGGAAACTAAAGGATACTATTTCTACAACCGAAACGAGAACAAAGTGTTTGTTGCTCGCAATGGTACTTTCTTAGAAAAGGAGTTTCTTCGCAAAGGAACCAGTGGGAGTAAAATAGATCTCGAAGAAATTCGAGAACCTGAAAACAACATTGAACCAATGGTAGAGACTGAACCAAGTTCACAAGTAGTTGTGGAACCGGTTCAAGATGCACAAGCCCTTCACCGAAGTGGTAGGTCACGATTCGAACCCGAGAGATATGGATTTCTCGTTATAAAAAGTGATGAAGCAGAGTTAATCAAAAACGATGAACCAACTTGCTATCAAGAGGCGATGTCCGCTCCTGATTCGGAAAAATGGCAAGAGGCCATGGAGTCCGAATTACAATCCATGGCTGATAATCAAGTTTGGAACTTGATTGATCCACCCAAAGGTGTAAAAACCATAGGGTGCAAATGGGTCTTCAAGAAGAAGACCGACATGGATGGGAAGGTACACACCTATAAGGCTAGGCTTGTAGCTAAGGGATATAGGCAGATTCATGGCATAGACTATGATGAAACCTTTTCACCTGTAGCTATGCTTAAGTCTATTAGAATTTTAATTGCCATAGCCGCATATTATGACTCTGAGATATGGCAAATGGATGTCAAGACTGCTTTCCTTAATGGGAAGTTACTTGAGGATGTATACATGATACATCCTGAAGGTTTTGTTAATCTAGAAAATTCTAACAAGGTGTGTAAGTTGCAAAAATCCATTTATGGATTGAAGCAAGCTTCTAGGAGTTGGAATCTACGTTTTGATGAATCAATCAAGGAGTTTGGATTTATCAAGAACGAAGATGAACCTTGTGTATACAAGAAAATTAGTGGGAGTGTAGCACTATTTTTGGTGTTGTATGTCGACGATATCTTACTCATTGGAAATGACATTCCTGCACTACAGACTGTCAAGTCTTGGTTGGGAAAGTGCTTTTCGATGAAATATATGGGCGAAGCTACATATATCCTTGGTATCAAGATCTATAGAGATAGATCAAAGAGGATGATTGGTTTAAGTCAAAGTACTTACATTGACAAGGTTCTTAGAAGGTTCCAAATGGAAAATTCTAAAAGAGGAAACTTGCCAATGTTGCATGGTATATCTCTTAGCAAGACTCAAAGTCCTAAGACTAATGATGAGCGAAAGAGAATGAATGGTATTCTATATGCTTCGGCAATTGGGTCTATCATGTATGCTATGTTATGTACTAGACCCGATGTCTCGTGTGCTCTAAGCATGACGAGTAGGTACCAATCGGATTCCGGCGAACCACATTGGATAGCAGTAAAGAATATCCTCAAGTACTTGTGAAGAACTAAGGATGTATTCTTGATCTTTGAAGGAATGGAAGAAGATCTTGTAGTTAAAGGCTACACAGATGCTAGCTTCCAAGCCGACAAGGATGATTTCAGATCGCAGTCTGGATTTTTGTTTACGCTTAATGGAGGCACTGTGAGTTGGAAAAGTTCCAAGCAAAGTACCGTCGCTGATTCTACAACCGAAGCTGAGTACATAGCGGCATCTGATGCAGCTAAGGAAGCCATTTGGATCAAAAAGTTCATTAGTGATTTGGAAGTCGTTCCAAGCATCAGAGATCCTATTGAACTTTACTATGACAACAATGGTGCCATTGCACAAGCAAAGGAACCAAGGTCACACCAGAGATCCAAACACATACTTCGACGTTTCCACATTATCCGAGAGATATGTGAAAGGGAAGACGTAAAGATATGCAGAGTAGACACTGATGACAACGTGGAAGACCCATTAACTAAGGCTCTCCCGCAAGCCAAGCATGATGGTCATGTTAGGTCCATGGGTATTCGATACATGGGAGATTGAGCCTAGTGCAAGTGGGAGAATGTTAGTGTTATGCCCTAGGCCTATGATTGATAGACTTATGTGTTGACATTATTTATTATTATATGAGATGTTTATCATTTGATCATTATATATGCTTTGTATATTTGTTTATAATAATCTCCGTCCCAAATTATTAAGAGAATAATTAGTATAATTGTCAATGGATAATCATACGATGATTATATGCATAGAGATGTACATTGAAATTATGGGTACTTGTTAGAGAACAAGTGACTGGACTTGACCCGCATGAGATTTATGTCATGGTCAAATGTCATAATTAAATCTCATAAGGTTACTTCATTTAGTCCCTAGACCTGAGATTATCATGACCTTACATATGATGAAAGTCATGTTTGATTTTAGTCAAATGATATCTTAACACGATATTTATAAAGGCTAATTTTGGCATGATCAGATTCATGATGGGAAGGATGATAAGTCAAGATGGAATTTGTCCCTCGATAGAGAGATGTTTTGCTTGGGCCCCTCGATGAGTGATAATGAAGAAAGTGTATGGCTGTACCCCAATATGATTGGAATTATCATTATACTCAAGAATCGAGAAAGCATTGAACAAAGACAAGTTGACGAGGACCATGACTTGTGTTCAATATAACATCGTGAGACAAAGGGAGAAATGGAAGTGTACCATTGGAAACGTGAACTCTTACGTTACATTATTTGGGTAGACATAATGGCTTGCTAGAGTCCGCTTATGTCTTATGAGGGTCGATATGATCGAACTCATTGTCAATATAATGTAATCCTATTGGGTCACACACAACTAGAATGGATTGGTTAAACCATGGAAGAATGATTGAGAAAAACCTGAGGTGACTCATTGTATCGCGCGACAGAAAACGTCCACGTGACTCGTCTGGTCGTGCGACATAATAAGTCTACAGAGTTAATTTTGGACTGGTTTCCTAATTCGATTAGGAAACACATATCGATGCTAAAGTAATATAAATATAACAGTCCGTCAACCCTAAAAAGATAGCCAAAATTCTCAAAAGAAATTCACAAACATATTCTCAATATTATTGCAAGGTTTATAGGATCTAGCAATCTTCAAGAAATTGTTCTTGGATCCATTCGAAGGTGTGGATACCGAAAGAGGGTCTTCGCTCGTTCATCGATCAAGGCCTAGAGTTCAAGCAAGTTGAAGAACGAAGTTTGTGATTCGAAATCACATAATAAAATCGTTCGATAGCTCAAGAACGAAAAGCGTTCAAGGTTGGTTATATCTATCTCATATTTTTCAAGTTAATTATATAGAACGGATCCTAGAGCTTCTTGGGTTTTATGTTAT